>NW_012193006.1:61124-77079 GCF_000504015.1 Erythranthe guttata | reverse complement strand
CCCTCTCTCTATCTCCCCCTCTCCCCCTCTTCGGTTGACAGAAACACCTGAACTTCTTCCACAAAAGTGTTTTCCATGGCGATCTACTTCCATTTCAAAGCCACGACATTCTCGGAGATGGTGTGATCTAGATATCCGCGGATTAGGTGGTACAACACGATTGGTGGCGTTTTTTTTACTGTTTTTCGCTCAACGGTGTTAATATTTTTGCGAGACGGCTCTAAGGTCTGGTATTTGTCGTTATCTAGGTTTTCTTGGCGTCAATGGTTTTGACACGGCGAGGCTAGGGTTTGGTATTGGTTTCATCCTTTCTCTTTGCATCCCTTCTCTTACAATTTAGTCGCGCGGTACAAAATAATTTATTCTTTTGTAGTTGATTTCGATAATTAGTAGTTGGTTTCAGTGATTTTGTAGTTGATTTCGCTATTTTCGAAGTGGATTTCGGTAATATTGTATTTTATTTTTATGATTTGTAGTTCGTTTTGATGAATTTGTAGTCATTTTCGGTAAATTGTAGTGGATTACTATAAGAAGTAGCTTGTAGTTGGTTGCTATAATTTGTAACTGGGTTGAGGTGTTTTTATAGTTGTTTTTGTGATAAATTGTAGTTGTATTATAATTTTATAGTTGATTACTGAAATGTGTAGTCGATTACAATTTAGTAATTGTAGTTGATTATTGTAATTTGTAGTTGTTTACAATATGGGAAATCTGCCATGTAAAAAAAAGACGAATTTATTATAAAAAAATTATTAAAAAGAAAAACAATGTAGAAAATATAATGATATATAGGTAGTGGGTAAGAGGGATCGGGAATTGGAACAATGTAATGGTAAAATGAGGTTATGAGAAGTTAGGGGATCTATCAAATGCAAATAACAAAGTGGGGATTCCGAACTGAAAATAAAGACGTTCAGTGATTTTAGTTTTTAATCGCAAGTGGATGAATTAAAGTCAATGTTGGGATTTATATTTATGTTAAATATCGGGGTACCGTATGTTGGAAGCTTTCCATGCAAAGCACAATGGCGGATTCTACCCCCAAGGTTGAATATAGTGCAGCATTAGATGCTACAAATGTAGATGTTTGGATACAAAACTTCATTCAAAAGAGTTGTATGTTGTTCCAGTAATTCACCAGAAATCTAAACACGTATTGAGTTGGTATTATCGAAAGTTAATTATAAGAGATAAACTTTAGATTGAGAAAGTTACCTCGGTAGATAACATTGTTGATCCCTTCACCAAATTTTTACCTCGAGCAGTCCACGAGAAACATCGAGAGTCGATGGGACAAAGGTTCATGGGTAGTTGGCTTTAGGTCAAGAAGAAGTTTATTAGAGTAGGTGACCGACAAGCCAATTTGTGGCTGTGGTATGTCCATTTTACTTGTATCAATTTATTTTGTTATTAATGAAATTCTACATTTGGCAAGCTATATCTATTGTCCCATTTCATTATGCATGGATATAGACCTTATAGTTATTATCAAATTACTATGAATTGATCTAGGAGAATCATAAGATTTCATTTAGTAAGATGACTATTAAACAAAGTTCATAGTCGATTGGTTACGCCAATAATTAGAATAGTGGCATTTCCGTTTGATACTAGCACTTAATGTATGTGAGTTATCATCAGGCACTGTAGGATACATGAGTGGGTGCTCATAGTCGATGAGATCACTGAACTCCCTCGTCCTAGAATCTCTAAGTGGTTCCCATTAATCACATAGACGTTCTATGATTATATTTGTACACCATTAGTTCTTAGGACCTAATACATCACGCGACTTCATTAGAGGACCAGGTGTGTTGTGACATGTCCTTGAGTCTCCTCGAAGACCGCTCCAAGGGCCAACGTTCGCACAGTCAGAAATCTAGTGAGAATATGTGCATTGTAGTTAGGGATTTGACCGCTTGCTTAATTGCATAGATGTCCTATGTATTCTTCAAGTATATCGTCCAAAGAATCTTCGACAAAAGTAGAAAGTGTAGTGATTAGAAAAAATGTGTTTCTCTAAGTCAAACACAAATGGACTTTATAGCTCTAAAACGATCGCATAGTTATCGAATAATATTAGAGGTCTCGGTTAACCAATACCTCTAGTTCGATCGAGACATATGTTTAGTCATAGGGACCGTATTGAACATGAACTATAATATAAAGGTTCTTGCAGGCACTTCATTTGTATCTTGCAGGCACTTCATTTAGTTACTAGGCGTCAATCATGATTAGTTAGGCATTAACCGATATGATCGGCGATATATATTAAAATATATTTAATCTAAATCGGGACATTTGGGATGAGTTTGTAGTTGAATAAAGAGCTATTCAAGTCCCAAATAGTTGTGGGCCCTTGGCTAGTTTACACCCGAACCATTGAGGGTCACACTTCTTATGGAGAAGATTCCTTAATAAGGTGAACTAAGATTAATTTGTTAATCTTAGCTAAATTGGAATTCAGTATGATTGAATTAAACTTCGTAATAGTCGATTATGAATTATAAGAAAAAGAGGAACACAATTTTATAGATTTCAAGTGAACTTTCTAAATTGAGAATTTTCCTAATTTAGTAGGTACCGGTGAAATAGAGTTTCCAAAACTGGAAATTTAAGATATGCAATATGGTACTTGAATTGACTAGAAAATTATAATCGTCAGGAAAATATAATTGTTATAATTTTCGGAGTTACCATTTGAGATATATTAGGAATTTAAGAAATAGTTCTCAAAGATTCTTAATTTGATGGGGCTCTCATTCCTAGATAAGAATTGAGTATTTTTTTTATTTGGGAATTAAAATTAGGCTTGGACTATAATCCTTATAAATGAAAGTGGTGAATAGGCCTACATGGGTGTAGGTCAACTGGTTACGGGGGTGGTAAATTGGTACAAGGTCATAAGATCGAATCCTGGCAGCCGTAGTGTAGGACTTTCAACTCCAATGAGTGTTGGTTCCTTGTGGGAACCAAGTCCGAGTCCACTACCCTAACAGACCGTTGAGTTACCATAATTTACATTCCTCCATCAAATACTTGTTGGGCCAAGGGATGGAGACCCTGGGGGCGAAATATTTCATCTTTTGGTACAAAAATGGTGGATAGAGAAAAGAACAAAGACAAGTGACGGATGTAGCTATGGTCTAGGTGCGCAGCAGCGCAGCCTTGATTTTTGGAAAAAAAAAAATTATATATATGTTTAATGCTAAGTCAAATGTAATAATTTATCAAGATTAAATTGTATTTAAGTGGTAGAGATCTTTTCTTGCACTCCTGAGGTTGATGTTTCTATTTTCTCTCGTGTCATTTATTGTGTCTTTATCCTAAATTTATACAAATGTGAACTTTTTTTCCAAAATTATAAGGGACTATTTTGGGGTCCTCCTTTCATTGAATATATATACAAATTCCCTTCATTTTGATAATAATTTGACTTACGCTCCTCGGCAGATTTGAAGTACCCAGATTAACCTTTTAAATCAATTTTAAACCCTAGCCAACTCATATCGGTCTCTATCTTCCTCTCTCAATACCCAAATCCAAATCCCGCCCCCAAGGTCTCTAACCGGCGATGTTGCTTCCTGGAGTCATAACTCTCTCTCCGGTGGTTGGAATTTGATGGTTTAACTACCGTTGGATTTCCTTTGGTGATTTCAATCAGTTTGGAGTGCTGGATCTGTTTGTACAATTTTTTTTTCAGTCTGCACACGTATTTCGACGATGGTGGGTCTTGCCGAAGGTGTAATTTGTGTTCCGCTAGTCGGAATTTGACGGGCTACCCGCCGTTGGATTCCTCTCGTCGAAATCTATACTTTGATGGAAATTTCATTCATTTTTATATTGTCAGATTTATTTCTATATTTTTTTTCATTTGTGAGCACGAAACCTTGGATGGTTAGCAGCGGCTAGGGTTTTGGTAGGAGGCGCTTGGGTTGATGAGTCATTCACGGTTTGGTCTAAAATTCGTAGTATTTCGCAGCTATGGCCTTTCTCTCTATCTCTCGATCTCATAATGTTTGTTGATTTTTGAGTGTCTTTATGTTTCTTCAATTTCTGTTGATTTGCACTAAAAAAAATTTTTTGCGTTTTGATTTTGCAATTGCAGCTTAATGCAAGCCATTGATCCTCTCCTTCAAGGTGTGAAAAAATTTGATTGAAGTTACATCTGCTTCAAGTTACAGTGTTCAACAGACTGTATACATTACTATGTATTACTAGTTACATATGCATATATTTGGGTATTTTTCAATTTTTGTTTTATTCGTTTTGTGGTGATTTATAATATAAATATTAAAATCTATAATTTTTATTATTGGGGTTTATGAATTTATATTGTATAAGCCACTATTTGTGGGTATAATATAATTGATCGACTAAAAAAATGGGGTCACAAAAAAGAACATGACTACGAATTACTATAGTTTACTAGAGTTACATGTAGTTATATGTCGTTATTTTCAGTATAGTAAATATATTTATTCCAAAATAAAATTTAAAAATTAAAAAAAAATTAATAAAAAATATATGAATTAAACAAACATGTTTAAAAATAAGATACAATAAATAATAAAAAACAAATCGGCGAAAATGCTAAATGCAGGACCAGAAATATTGAATGCAGTTTAGCTGAAAATTGCATATAAGGGTAGTGATGTGTCTAATTGGATCTTAAACCCAATTGGTCCATTAAAGGCCCAATTAAGGGAAAAGTCCAATTAGAGCACCACTTCTATAATTTTCTCCCACATTGAATCTGTACAAGAAGTTTTACACTTCTTACACTTGTCCCACATCGAAAGTTTATAAGAAACTAATAGTCAAGTCCTACTTAGGGGTGGAGATCGGACGGATCGGATCGGATACGGTCCTTTCGGAAAATTTCCGATTTTTTTCGGAACCACAAAATCGATTCCGAATCCGATTCCGATTTTTTCGGAATTCAAGAACTGATTCTGATTCCGATTTTTTCGGAAATTTCGGAAAATCGGAATATTTCGGAATTATTCATTTTTTGGATTTTTCGACGGTTTTCAAAGATAGAATGAGGGGCGGTTTAGGTGTTGGTCGGCATAGAGAAATAGGGGCGGCGCTGGCTATGCTGCCGGAGAGAACGAGGGGCAGCGCTGGCGGTGCTACGCGCGTAGAGAAAGAGGGGCTGCTCAGGCGGTGCTCGGTGCTCGACGGAGAGAACAAGAGACGGGGCTAGTGGAAGAGATAAGAGATTCTATACAGAGAAAATAATGGCTGGTGGTGGAATAAATTAGAAATTGCAGAGGGAGAGAGTGGCTGGTGCGAGGGGAGAGAGAATGAGAGAGAGAGAGAGAGAGTTAGGCAATTAGGGTTTAGAATTCACGTAGGAAGAAATTGGGTTTGGGCTTTAGTTAATGTGGGCCTAAGGTATTGATGGGCTGATGTAATAATTAATAAATAGTAATAATTTTCGGAAAATTTCGGAATTATTCGGAAATACTTTCGGAAATTTCGGAATTATTTTCGGATCGGAATTCGGAATTTCCAAATATTTTATATACAATTCCGATTCCGATCCGATTTTTTTCGGAAAAATCGGAAATCGGAATTTCGGAAATCGGATCACAAAAAATGGTTCCAAAATCGGAAATATTCGGATCGGAACCGACAGAAATCGGAAATTTCGTTCCGATTTCCACCCCTAGTCCTACTATAAAGACAAGGTATGATTCATTTGTTGAGGGATCTCTAATTTGGCTGATATTTTAGCCTTTGCAAAGTATCACTTCCAATACCTGACTTGAGCGTCGGAGTGTAATCGTCGGGGCCACCCCGGTGAGTCACTTAGTGTCTTGATTTGTTTTGTAGGTTATTCGGCGGACCCACACCTTTGATCCCTTTGGACACGTGGCAAGGACCCTCGGCATTCCCGATATTGGGCTTGAAGATTCCCGGACTTAGGAGACCAGTGGGCTTCAAGACCATTGGGCTGACCCACCATTTTGGAGCAGCATCATTTTGGCGCCGTCTGTGGGAATGCTTACCAGAGTACGTGGCATGGAAGAAGGTGGTTGAAGGACGGATGGATTCCCTCCCCAAGAAGGCCTCGAGATCCCGGATCCCCCCCGAATGGCAAGGACGACGGGAACTGCAAATCGACCAGGAGGGCCCCCGCTAGTCTTGCAGATGAGGACGAAAGAATTGGAAGCCTTGATGGACCAAGTGGCAACGAAGGCGGCGTCGGCGGCAGTGGCGCATTACCTCGTCACCCAAGGTGTAGCCCCAGAAGAAGACCCGAGCCCGGTGGCCGGTGACCTCTTGGGGCCTCAACCAAACCACTATGCCTCACCTATCGTGGAGCCTTACCATTCGGAGGAAAGAGTGTCAATGGGAGACCGAAACTTTCCCTCAGCATCTGCTAGGAATGCCCAATGGCGGACGACTCACCTTAGCCTTTTTGCCGGAGCAAGGGCCTCGAAGGAACAATCGCCGTTGGTCGCCACCGTTTAACGTCTCCTCAGATTACTCCCTTCGAAGGGGCAGCCGTCAACATAGAGGACGCTCAAGAGGACAAGAGGAGCGTATGCGTCAAGAGGAGAATGGCGAAAAGAGACGCCACTATCTCAACCACCGTGGAGGCCCTGATCAAGGCGAAGACGGTAGCAGAATATCCCAACACAAGGAGAGAAGCCGACGTCACACAAAGGTTGACGACAACGATGCAAGAAGTCGACGGACAGAGGAAAAAGAGTCGGCGTCACTTGCCCCGGTGAAAGCGCTTCCGACAAGAGTAAGCCCATTTACCCCCGCCATTCTAGAGGAAGCCGTTCCCTTCGGCTTTCGGATCCCCGATCTTCCACAGTTCGACGGAACGGCAGATCCCCAAGACCATATAAATAACTTTTATGCCAAGGTCGATCTTTACGGTCTCACGGATGCGGCATACTGCAAGATCTTTCAAACTACCATGAGTGGCCAAACGTTAGGTTGGTTCAACGAATTGCCAGGAGGGACTATCGACGGATGGTCGCAGTTAGTGGAACAATTCCTTAGCCAATATTCCATCAACAAGAAGTACGCCAATACTGGAACCTACCTTTTCAAGGTCGTCCAACAAGAAAACGAGGCGCTCAGAGATTATATGCAACAGTTCGTTAGCACGGTGCATGAAGTATGCCACGTAAACCACGAGTTCTTGGCGGGGATCTTGATGAGCAACTTGAGGCATGAACGGTTTCGAGAGTCCCTTGCGGGCCGACCCCCCTCGACACTGGATGAGCTCATCGGTCGGGCCGAGAAGTACATTCGCATTGAGGAGATTGCGGAGATGGGTTTGCCTGCGAGGGGAAAGCACAAGGAGAAGCACCACGAGACGAGAGAGAGAAGAAATGCACCCAACGCTCACCTAACCTAATGCTCACGCCGCATAGCCATCGAAAGGATAGCGCCACAACACATGAATAGGCGCTAAGGGCCAAAAACCTGAAAATCTTAAGAGCTTTCAAAAACAAGCCGGGGACATGTCGCTCACCGCAATATATTCCGTATTGTCAGCTACAGTGATAATTGAATGTTTTAATTACTATTTAATTACTCATTATATGTATCTGCTGATCACTTTCGTTTTAGTTACCTTTCAAACCACTACCCATAAAACTACAATTTACATACGTGATAACATACTGAAATTGGAATTTTGTTCCCTGAAACACCAAAAGAAAATAAAAAGACGGACTTCCTATCAGGCAGTAGCCAAGGAATACCGTCTCACCTAAAAAGATAGAGCATAACTCATTCTTTGCCAAAAGCGCACTTCCCACTAGGCTATAGCCAAGGGATACCACCTTGCTTAAAAAGATAAAGCATAGCTCATCCTTTACGAATGTCGGACTTCCCACTAGGCAAAAAGTCAGGGGATACCAGCTTATTCTTTGCGAGAGTCGGACTTCCCAATAGGCAAAAAACCAAGGGATACGGCATCGCCTTAAAAAATAAAGTTAAACTCATTCTTCACAAAAAGTGCACTTCCCACTAGGCTAAGCCAAGGGATACCTCCTTGCTTATAATGATAAAGCGTAGCTCATCATTTACGAAAGTCAGAGTTCCCACCAGGCAATAACCATGAGATATCGTCTTACCCAAAAAAGACAGAGTATAACTCATTATTTGCGAGAGAAGAGCTTCTTGCCATTGATATTTTCTGAAAGAAAATCGACCTTTGGCGTAATGGCCGGCAAATTAGCCGTCGGTATCTTCCACCAAAAAAAATAAATAAATAATAATAATAATAATAATAAATGGGTACAGATAAAGAGATATGAGAGGAGTTGGTGTCTAAACACTCCATTAATACCAACCCACCCTCTCCGCCCCAAATCTTTTCTCATGGGTCATCTTCCAAACTAGAATCCAAGTCGATCACTCTAGTCGCACCTCTACTTTCAGCCATTATCCCGTCTTCCATTACCAGCGTCGATGGAGCCGTACAAAACACCGGTGAATTTTGTCTAAGTCTTTCCAAAATCACCCACCCCCAACACCGACGGAGCCGTACAAAAGACGGGAGAATTTTGTCCAAGTCCATCCCAATCACCCGACGCCTCGCTCATACGGTTTGATGCCGGCCGAAGCCGCGAACCCGGGTCGGCCGTCGCCCCGTTCACCCGGTTCCCAACCCAGCATCCCCCGACCCGCCGCTCCCAAACCGGCATCCCCCGACCCGCCGGCTCCCGAACCGGCATCCCCAACCCGCCGGTCCGCGAACCGGCATCCCCGGACCCGCCGGCTCCCGAACCGACATCCCCGATCCGCCGGCCCGCAAACCGGCATCCCCCGACCCGCCGGCTCCTGAACCGCATCCCCCGACCTGCCGCCTCCCGACCAGGCATCACCCGGCCCGCCGGATCCCCACCCGGCATCCCTCGATCCGCCGACTACGTCGCGACCCGGAGGTCCTCGACCCGATGGCTTTCGGCCCGTTACATCGCGACCCGGAGGTCCTCGACCCGACGGCTTCCGGCCCACTACGTCGCGACCCAGAGGTCCTCAACCAGACGGTTTCTAGTCCACTACATCACGACCCGGAAGTTCTAGACCCGACGGCTTCTGGCTCACTACGTCGCGACCCGGAGGTTCTCGACCAAACGTCTTCCGGCCCACTACCTCGCGACCCCCAGGTTCTTGACCCAACGGCTTCTGGCCTACCAAGGTTGAACCCGATGGCTCCCGGTCAGCCAAGCTCGGACCCGATGACTCCCACCCGGCCATCAACAGTCTTCCCGAGGGCCCCCAACCGGCTACTTCCTCATCCCCACCGCCCAACCACCACTCACTTTTGTAGTGCCACTACTCCTCAAAGCGCGCGTACGAGAAACAGACGAATTTCGTCCTAATACGCCCAAGACAACCCCCGCCCTCCGGATCACCCGCCGTAGCGCAAATAGCCCAACTCTCCAGTTCACGGAGCAACAACTCCAAACTCCTACTTATCTACTACTCCCAAGCCGGCCCACGGACCGTGGTCCAATTTGGGAGTGGGGAGCTTAATGATGTGTCTAATTGGATCTTAAACCCAATGGGTCCATTAAAGGCCCAATTAAGGGAAAAGTCCAATTAGAGCACCACTTCTATAATTTTCTCCCACATTGAATCTCTACAAGAAGTTTCACACTTCTACACTTGTCCCACATCGAAAGTTTAAAAGAAACTAATAGTCAAGTCCTACTATAAAGACAAGGTATGATTCATTTGTTGAGGGATCTCTAATTTGGGTGATATTTTAGCCTTTGCAAAGTATCACTTCCAATACCTGACTTGAGCGTCGAGTGTAATTGCCGAGGCCACCCCGGCGAGTCACTTAGTGTCTTGATTTGTTTTATAGGTTATTCGGCGGACCCACACCTTTGATCCCTTTGGACACGTGGCAAGGACCCTTGGCATTCCCGATATTGGGCTTGAAGATTCCCGGACTTAGGAGACCAGTGGGCTTCAAGACCATTGGGCTGACCCACCATTTTGGAGCAGCATCAGGTAGTATAGTACTTTTGCCTCTCCAGAGGGTATGTCAAAGGACGATTTTCGCTTGGGTTATCCTAATTTATTTGGTACATAGTGGTATATATAAAATAAGCCAAATTTATAAACATGCGGGTATTTTTTATATTTCAAAAAATACAAGGGTTAGTTTGAAAATTGTAATGCTAGTTAAATGCACACTTTGGTACTCGCAACTTTAATTTATTTACAACTTTCTCCCCAAAGTTTTCCAAAATTCTCCAGAAATTTCCAAATGATTTTTCTAACTTTGAAGTTTTTACATACTTGTATTTTTTATGTGTATACTATTCTTTTTAAAAATCGGGGCGATGCCTCTTCACACTCGTAAACTTTTAGTCCATTATTTATATTAACTATAATTTTATTTTTTTATATTATACTCAGATTCCAAACACCCTTGACAAAAATCCTCAATTCGCCACTGACAAAAACAAGAATTCTCCACCCCACAATCACACGTCCACATCTCTCTCTTTACGTGAGGAAAATAATTTTTTCTTCTCCTCTTCCAAACTACTTTTGACAGAAAGCCTGATTTTCTGTCAAACCTTTTTCAGTATAGTAAATTTATAGAATTAAATTTATTTGATTACATGATTACTTGATTACATGATTACTTGAATCGCATATTTTATTTGAAAGTAAATTCTGTCAAACCTTTTTCTGCCAAACTCTCGTTAATTAATAGAATTAAATTTATTTGATTACATGATTACTTGAATCGCATATTTTATTTGAAAGTAAAATAAACACGTGATCAAAGCATGCTAATAGATGATGCAATGATTGTTCATAGAGATTGCATGATAGAAAAATTTTAAACTTCCGTTGTGTATGCATGTAGATCCCCAACACTCTCCTTCCCTAAGTCCTTAGACGAATGCCCCTACTAATATCATCGACTGAGCCGTAGGAATTTCTAGTAAAGTTTCGTGTAAACGTTTCACATAACTTTGTAACTTCTCCCTCCCTTTGTTCTTGCTCTATCCAGTGCATGTTTTATCGGTGTGAATCTCCCGTTTCCATGAATGGTGGTGTCTGCCCTCCTTCTTCATTACAACTTCGAGCTTTGAGCATACGTGTCTCGTTTTTTTGCTTATCTAATTTCTTTCGTTCGCCTTAAGTGCGATCTATTGGTCAATCAATTCTTGCAAGCCCTTGGTCACCAAAGTGAAGACATCAGGGGTAAGGAACTCAACGCGGCGGCTCTTCGCTTTTGATTTCTTGCATGTCTCCAATCCGCACTCATGACTTCTTTCGGGTCTTTCGGATATTTTGGTGGTGTCTTCGCCCCCAATTGGAATTTAAATTTGCGATTGATTTCTTTAATCCCCATTGTTCCTCCATTTTTTTATTTTTACCAACTCACATAAATAAAGCACAACTATCAGAGATAATTACATTTTTTTTCCATATACTTTGCCACTTATTCGCTTTATGTCTTGAAACAAGTTAAAGTGACATTTTATGTCCCTAAACATGCCATTTTTCTGTGGTTTTCGTCTTTCCGTCAAATTGGTTGGTCAGTTTTGATAGAAAACAACACCTGTCAAACTCATGTTTTTGAAATTTCACCCTTCATTTCATTTGATCAGTTGTAGTTAATCTCAAATTGCGCCAAACATTTCCCTCTGCAAATCCCTAGTTACAGCCAGTGGTCTAAAAATCGGCCGTCTCGTCTCCGAGGCGGAGGCGGTCCAAAACCTTTACGATTTTAGTGTAAATGTTTGAAAAATCGGTTTTTTATCTATGAGACGGTTTTAGGCGGTGTGAGGCGGTCAAACCTTTCAGGCGGGTCAAACTCAGTGGCAAAAATCGGCCAAAAATCGGTCAAAATCGCTTCTTTTTTT
This sequence comes from Erythranthe guttata, assembly GCF_000504015.1. Next base: position 65,200 of record NW_012193006.1, on the reverse strand, counting down.
CTTTTCTTTTTAATATATAATTCAAAATAAAAGTTGGGATTTAAAAAAAATGAATTTATGCTTTATTTTGTTTATATTAACTACTATCGTTAAGAACTAATGTTGTATGCCAAGAATGTTCGAGAATAAATGTAAATTCAAAAAAATTGCCTTTTTATTTATTTTTTTATAAGGATATTTATGTATTATGATCTTATTATTATTATTAAACTTTTATTATGTTATTAGGATGTATACATGATGGGGATATAACTATGTTTAAATGTCTATTTGTATATGTTTTGAGTATTTATAAATAATATCTAGAAATATATTTTATTAAATTTTAAAAATCGATTTATTTCCGATTTACCACCGATTAATCATCGCCGCACCGATTGATTGTGAGTCAGTGTCTGACCTCCTCCGACCCGATTACCGCTTTTTACAACTTTGGTTACAGCTCTTCGTTTAACACATAAATCACTCCATCAGTGATATTGTGACTCAATGCTTACAGTTTACATCATCAAAATTTTAAGTTCCTCGTAGCTTTACGAAGAACATTAATTATTAAGATTTGACTAACATAATCGTTTCAAAAAAGATATAATTTGAACTCACTATTTTCTTTACATTCTTTTCTTTCATTGACATGAGGAGCCGAGGAAAGCACAACACACTAGATATGTGCTGGTTTATACAATTTTGATACAAATTTTAAGGTGTATAAATCTTTGGGGTACGTAACGAGATGCTGACCCGTTTTTGTTGTCCTTAAATCAAGAACCCATGTCATCATCTAACAATACGGTTTCCCAAAAAAATTGAAAATTAGAGAATTGGAAAAATCAGAAATAGTTTTTTACTTTGGAAAAGTGGTTGAATGAAAATAAGGAATGCAATATGTCGATTCGAAGAAGGGATTTGGAATGCAATATTCTCACATATGTGAGATAAGGAATTTACCGGATTCAAAATGGAAACTTGGGCAAACGTGATGAACGGACATATAAAATAACTGAAATCAAGAAAGAGGTGAGAAAATGGTTGTCACATGCCAAGCATGTGATTTTTTCCATCCGATTTCACCAAAAAGTTGATGGAAGGACGAACAAAACATAAATTTGGCATGTTTATGGACAAATAATGTCACTCTAACTTGTTTAGGGACGAAAAGCAAATAAGTGGTATAGTAGAGGGACGAAAAAAGAATAAGTGGTATAGTAGAGGGACGAAAAATATAATTATCCCACAACTATCACGAGTTGAGGGATACTTTATTTTTATTCAAATTATTGGGTAAATTACACATACACACCAGAGGAATGCTAGAAGAACTTTAATGTTACTGTGGTACTATACAGCCAAGATTTCATGTTCTAGGGATCGATATGCATTATATTTGTTTCTGATGGGGCTGTTAATGCTACCATAGACGAAAATTTATAAATATTATATCAAATAATAAGGATTTAAGAAATATTAAGAGAGCAATGTCACCACCTAGTTCTATATTATGTACACCACTGCCTAAAACTAATTGTCCCTTAGAATCCTCATGGAATAACTTATTCGATGCAGTTTCTAACAATGTTTCAGTAGGGTGATTGTAATTACCGATACTATAGATACCTTCAGTTATTTTAACATACATCAGGAATGTAGGTATAATTTACCCAAAATTATTTGATTTTTTTTTTTTTTTGTAAAGAATAATGGACTGTGCGTATTTAATTGATGAGGGTAAATAAATGAATGAATTCAAAAATGACTAATACTCCCTTTGATCACTTAAAATGTTTTAAAAGTTTTCTTTCCTTTTAGATCTGAGAAAACTCAACACCTTAGCTCGATTCATTTTTCCACAAACGGCGCCACTTGATGGTGTAGAATCTACACCCTCAAGACCTTGTTCCAAGTCCTACTCCTTTAACCGCCAGAAAAGCTCACTTAACGTCGGTGTTGTCACCGGTGAAGATGACCAAGACAAATATAAAATGTAAAAGTAGAGAGATAATTCAGAAAATAGTGTATGTTAGATGATAAATCGTAACCCTTATTGGGTTAATACCTTTGTTTATACATGGAACTCCTAAATAGACATTACCTATTTTAGCACGTGTTAATTTGACCGACATTTACATTGATTACTAGATCATTGATTCTATTTACACATTTTTCTTATTTATTTACGGAAATTATTCTATGATCTTCTTCTTTAATAAAAATCTCCAAGCTCTCCACTCATTGTCGGTTACCTTTCTTTTTATGCGACCTGATGCGGGTAGATGGGCTCCGCGCCCGTGGGCTAACTGTCGGCAATTTTTTTTTGTTTTTGTCAAACTCCCTTTTAGCGAACACTTTGGTCCACTTTGGCACCTATTATTCATTGGGCCTTAGTTTGATGGGCTTTCGTTTCTGATCAGTTGGTGGGCCTCGACTTAATGATCTCGGACGCAGGGCGTTTAGCTCATTGGTGCCGAACTGACCTCAATCGTTGATACTTGTTTATGTCAGATATCTCGACGAGATTGGTTACGCAATGGCAAATGGTCTTGGCGGTTTGGGACAATTTTTTTTCTACCACATATTGACTAATTTATTTCAGAAATAGGGTAGTTGGCGTGGTCGTTCCGGATTTACTACATTGCGCAGTTCAAAATAGCGCGTCATAAAAATCCGCCACGTGTCAGGAATTCTGCTCCACAAACCTTCATCCGAGCCGTCGATTTCAATCCAATAGATGGGGAAACATATAGGTACAGAAATTTGCTTTTGACCTGCCCACTTTATTGCATGACATACTTTTCGAAAATTGTGTTATGGCAACCGTTGATTTAATTTCAAGGGTTGAGATGAACATTGGATCGGAATTGTTTCATAAAGAGGAGGCAAGTAGCCTACTTTTCGTCCACTTCCCATTTTGTCCAACATGTAATTTTTCCTTCTTTTCACAGCTTTTTTTTTTTTTTTTTTTTTGTCATCAATTGCTATAATAAGTTCTTGTTTTTTATTTATGTATATAGTTTCTCATAATTTTGGAATTCCTCAACAAGTATTATTTTTGTTATATTTTTTTAACAGTTTTTAACTTTCATTTACTTTGTATTTGTATTATTTATTAACACTGTTTTTTTTTTAATATTTATTTACACTTTACAATTGTAGCTTGAATTAGAAAAATGTGGTGTACTGTGGGTGTGGGAGGTTTTTGGTGGTAGAATTTTTCGAGGTAAATATGATTTTTATTTTTAAATTGTTTGTAAGTCTGAATGTTTTTTGAAAAATGTTAATTGTGGTTTGGTTTTGAGTGTGTTTGGTTTACAAATTTCAAAAATTGTGGTGTGATATGAGGGATTTTCGTGCCATCATTAATTTGAGGTAAGTGTGATTTTTTTCTTTTTTGTTATTTCTAGAATAATGTTTAAATTGTTTGTATTTTTGAAAGTGTTTGAAAAAATGTTAATTCGTAGTTTGATCTACGTTTTGGTTTTGAGTGTATTAGGGTTTTCAAAATTTGAATTCATGGGTGTATCGCGGGAGATTTTTTGTGGTAGCATTAACTCGAGGTAAACATGATTTATTTATTTGTAGAAATAAATTTATTATTGGAAAAATATGATTAACATGATTAACTTTAATGTGTTGGAAAAGTATTAATTTATTGTTTTGGTTTTGAGTGTGTTAGGGTTACAAAATTTTTATTTGTAGTGTATTGTGGGAAAGGCTTCCTCTTGCTGCAGCCTTTGAGAGAGATTTTTGGTTAAATAATTGTTTTTCAAAATTACATAAATTATTGGGTAAATTACACACACCCCCCTGAGGTAAGCTTAAATAACTGTAAGGTCCCTGTGGTATCGATAATTACACTTAGCCCCCTGAAACGTAGTCAGAAACTCTAATGGGATAATGAATTGGATACGTTATTCCGATAGGGTTCTAACGGACTATTGGTTTCAGAAAGTGGTGAAGACAACAAAGAGCTATGGGGTGACATGGCTCCCCGAACATTCCCGAACATTTCTTAAATCACCCATAACTCTTTGTTGTCTCCACCACTTTCTGAAACCAATAGTCCGTTAGATCCTATCCGA
>NW_012193006.1:40022-61024 GCF_000504015.1 Erythranthe guttata | reverse complement strand
ATCTATCCGAATAACGTATCCAATTCACTATCCCATTAGAGTTTCTGACTACGTGTCAGAGGGCTGAGTGTAATTATCGATACCACAGGGACCTTACAGTTATTTAAGCTTACCTCAGGGGGTGTGTGTAATTTACCCTAAATTATTTGTTTCATTATGTGTTCGTAAAGGAAAAAATTATATTGTGTTCACAAGTACTTTTTTTTTGTTATTTGTAGGATAATAGTTAAATTGTTAGTGTTCTTAAGTGTGTTAGATAAAATAAAATTGATTCTTAATTTAAATTATTTGAGTTGTTTTACAACTTACAATAGAAATTTCCAAAATTGGAATGAAAATTAATAATTTTACAAAATTCTGAAATTTTAGAAAGAAAATATTTTAATTTTTTTTAATACGAAAATAAAATAAAATGAATAATATCAATTTCGAATAATAGTAAAAAAAAAAAAAAAAAAAAAAAAAAAAGTCTGGTGCACACTCTGTTCGTCTTTTTAGGATGATGTTGGACCAGATGCTCCTAGGACAGTTTATATGTATGTCGTATTCTGTTAACGATCCTGAGTTTAGATTTCTAGGGCAGGATCCTATGATCTATTGTGAGAGTATCTAGACAGCGAGAGCCCCTTTAATATGCTACGTAGTTGTATAGATGCATTGACCAGAGAGGGTGGTTCGATAGTTTGGGATGATACAACCCATACAAGCAGATCTTGAAAACCGCGAAGTAAACTTTAAGAGGCATGTCTATAACAACGTAGAGGTACCACCAACCGAGACTCGAGATCAACACATGCTTCTAATATCCTTGCATGGGAGCAGAGATCCAACTATAGTGTTCGTTATCCGTCTGCCAATGATGGACCTACTAAAAATGATGGTTATTTTGAGTGGTATGACTTGCATACTTGTCGGTTCATATCACCAAGTACCACACCTGAGAGTACAGGTTTTGAGGTACGAGGACATATTTCTATGGATACAGTGTGATATGGGTCAATTTCCCCCTGACAAAAATAATAGAATTATTAGGCATGTTGGGCCATGAAGCCTTTGGGCTTTGAGAGTAACAAGGATCCAACAAGGAGAAGAGAGCTTGTCCCTAGGAGCCCACATAAAAGTAGATAGGACAGTTGGGAAAAGAGGTCAAGAATAAAGCAAGAAGCATTGACTTGCCATTAAAGTATTAAAGGTCCATCAAATCATTAAATTTCCATCGCATTAAATGTCCATCAAAGAAGCAACAAAGGTCTACTAAAGGCTAGCTCGCCCCCAAGGAAGTATGACATCGCCTGTAGAGAGTTGCACCTCGCCTAGTAGACTACCTCGTCTGGGGCCATCTTTATCTCCCTTAACATGCAATAGTGAGGTGGAAGAATAATGTGAAAAGACCAACACTAGGATAAGAGAACAGTGGGAAAAATAGGTTAATTTAGATCATTCACGAGACCAGATGGGGCCCAAATGACTCATAAGATGTTAGTATAAATACTTCTTCTCATGTATGTAACCTAAGACATAATAATGTAGCGAAAAATATAACATTATAGCCAAAATCATCTTACTTTGGTCCCGAGGAGAAAGAGTAAGAAAAAGCATATTTGGGTGGAAAAGGTATCCTCCTCTTTGGGCTCGATAAATGCCATAGACACATATATGAGTTATTAATCCATACATTTTAGAGGATCCATGTAATTGGTGGATCATTATGGTCTTATCACAGTGGTATGCATTTAAATTTATTTATTTATTTTTTTGTTGTAAATAATATGTTTGTGGGGTTTCCTAACATAACCACCCAACTTCCCACTAGATCAATAACATACCCCATGTCTTTCCATTTGTGTTAGTGGTAGAGTATCTTCCTTTTGTAACTTCTCTTGTAACTCCCGGTGGTTTTTTCACCTATATAATGGAATTCTCTCTCCCCCAATATTACACCCTTATTAATCTCTCTATGGATTTTTGTCTTTGTATTCTCTCTTTATATTTTATTATTGTTGTCATACTTTATTTTCCACAATCATCAAACCGGAGAGCAATACCATTAGGGCGATTTATAACACATTATCAGTACGAATTGCTCGCGGTGATCGTGGAAGAACAATTGATCGTGGGGCTAGAATACTTCGAGAAATTGTGAGCGTGGTTTGTTTGTGAGACGGTGATCTACTTTCGTAGAACGTATAATCTTCTCTGTAGTATCTGAATTTTATCAATTTTCAAGTAAGCCTTAACCTCTTGAAATTCTTTACTATATGAATGCATGCTAGATAAATTCGAATTAGCATGAAAAGTTGTGTAGCATATCTATTTGATGTCATTTGATATTTGTTTGAAAATCTCGGTTGATGTTTCGAGTACTGTATGATTCATGAATAGATTGTTATATGAGTTGTACTTTGTTGGTGAATGAAGATAAAAAGTGTTGGGTTTCGGGCACGCATACGCAGCGGAAAACAAAAATTTAATGTGATTTAAACGACTTTAAAACACACAAGTACATGCCCGACAAATTAAATCAATTAATTGCGTACCTTTGCGCTTCCAGCGAAATTAAACAACAACATACATGCTAATTATTTAACCGAATTTAAATCAATTAACATGCTCGCGTTTAAACCAAATAACATGCTCGCATTGATTTAAATCGATTACAGATAATCACATAAAATCATACGAAACAAACATGAATACATATACATAGGTTTAAACGAAACTCAAATCGAAACTAGGGTTTCGCGTATTTACCTCTTGAAGCGTGAGGTGAAGCGTTTAGCACGTCGAGATTGCTACGGAAACCAATCCGTACAATCGGGGCAGCAACGGTGCAGCAGCAGCGGTGGTGAGACAGCTCACGGCGGCGCGTGAGTTTCACGCGCGGACTTCTGGGGCGGCGCGTGGGGCAGCGTGCGGCTTCGGCTCGTGCGTTGCTCCTCGATTCTTCGATCTTACAGTCTTCCTCCTCTCGGATTTCACCTCGTACACTTCGATCTACTAAATCGTGGCACTAGACACGAAGTAGTTAGAATAAAACGGGAGAAACGAAAAGAGGAAAGAATACCGTGAAGGGAACGGCCAATAGATGGCCGATTCCGGCGACGGAGAGGCGACGGCGGTGGCGCGGTGGTGGCCGCGGAAAGAGAGGCCGAGAGAGAGAGATGGGGACGGCCGCTTAGGGTTAGGGTTTTTTGGTGTCTTTGTGCAAGGCCTATAAATCATGTATTTATAGTCCCTTGCATAAAACCCTAGCGGGCTTAAGTTGGACCGGGCCCAATAGCTTAAGTCCGTTAGTACTTTCTCTTGCTCGTCTCTCTTAATTCAATGACCGAAAAATTGCAACGATTACATTTTCGGAATCATTATAATTCCCTTGTCATTACGAGTACCATCTTTCATTTTCCATCTTTCCAAAAGTGGAAACCCTAGTTCAGTGCACTTTCTAAATTTGGAAACTTCCCGATTTAGAAAGTTCACTAACACGTTCGCCTATTCTTTTCCTTTTCTTATTCTCATTCATAATTCCAAATTACGAATGTTGGACTCAATCATATTGACTTCCAATCATGCAAAGATAAACTACTTTATCTCTGACCGTTTATTCAAAGATCTCATGTGCATGAGCAGTGTGACCCTCGATGGTTCAGGTGTAAGCTAGCCGTGGGCCCACAACTCTTTGTGGTCAAAACTCGTCCCTTAGAGTTACGATTAAGATGAAGCTCGTTTCATCTTAATCACCCAAGGAATCAAGATTGCCGTCTAGCAACTACGCGTCATGATTCCCTAGATACAAATGAAGTGCCTGCAAGAACCTTCAGATATAGTTAACGTACAGTACGGTCCCTTCGATACATATGTCCCGATCGAACTAGAGGCATTGGTTCATCGAGACCTCTTTATATGTTCGATGACGGTGCGATCGTTCTAAGTGTTGTAATCCTTACGTGCATGACTTAGAGAATCGAATTCTCTAATCATCACTTAGTCAGCTCTGGCCAGAGACTTAGAATGATTACAAACTTTCAGAACACACAGGACATCCAAGACTATTCTAGCGATCGAATCCCCGACTACAATGCACAGACCTCCCACTAGATTTCGGACTGCACGAACACTGGCCCTTGGGATGGTCCTCGGTGGAACTCAGGGACAGGTCACGATACAGCTGGTCCTCTAGTGAAGTCACGGTGATGTATAGGTCACAAGGACTAATGGTGTACAACTATACCATAGATATCTCTACTCGATTATTGGGAACCACTTAGAGATTTCTAGGGTGAGGGAGTTCAGTGAACTCGTCAACTTACGAGCACCCACTTATGCATGCCGATATCACAATACCGTTTACTGATGAGATGCAGTACACATACACTAAGTGCTAGTCTTAATGGGAAAGGCCGATATCCTCATTAGTGGCGTAACCCTTCGACTAGGAACATGTTTAACAGTTATAATACTTAAGTAAATATCTCACGATCCTAACGATCAATTACTAGTACTTGTAATAACTGTAAGGACTATATCTATGCTTGTGACAAAGGGACAAAGATATAGAATGCCAATGTGTTTTATCATTAATGCGAATAAAGGTTCGTTTATTACAATAATAAATACGAAAGGCCACAGCCACAGGTTGGCTTGTTGGTCACCTACTCTAACGATCTCCCACTTGACCTAAAGCCAACTACCCATAAATCGCAATCCCATCGACTCTCGATGTTTCTCATGGACCGATCTCGGTAAAGGCTTCGTGAAGGGGTCTGCAACGTTCTCTTCCGAGGTGACTCGTTCAACCTTAACTTCACCTCTATCAATGATCTCTCGGATCACGTGATACTTCCTCAGAATATGCTTCGACTTCTGATGAGATCGTGGCTCCTTAGCTTGCGCCACGGCTCCGGTGTTATCACAGTACAACGGTACTGGATCACTAGCATCAGGAATGACACCCAACTCTTGGATGAATTTCCTTATCCAAGTCCCTTCTTTTGCAGCTTCGAACGCTTCAATGTATTCCGCTTCGGTAGTGGAATCAGCCGTCGTGCTTTGCTTGGAACTCCTCCAACACACGGCACCACCATTAAGCGTGAATATAAATCCAGAATTCGACTTTGAGTCGTCCACATCCGATTGAAAACTAGAGTCAGTGAAACCCTCTAATTTCAACTCGGCACCCCCATAGACCAAAAATATATCCTTAGTCCTTCGTAAGTACTTGAGGATATCTTTCACGGCTTTCCAGTGAGCCGGGCCAGGGTTAGACTGATATCTGCTTGTGACACTCACAGCATACGCAATATCGGGTCTCGTACATAGCATGCCATACATTATGCTTCCTATGGCAGAAGCATAAGGTGTCTTTTTCATCTCCTCGATTTCACTAGGTGTTTGCGGACACATAGATTTCGAGAGACGAACCCCATGGGACATTGGCAAGAATCCCTTCTTGGATTCTTCCATGCTAAACCGTTTCATAACGGTGTCTATGTACAGGCTTTGGGATAAGCCAAGCATCTTTCTCGCTCTATCTCTATAGATGCGTATTCCTAATACATAAGATGCTTCTCCCAAATCCTTGATTGAGAAACGTGTGGACAACCATGCTTTCGTTTGCTGCAACATTCCTACATCATTCCCAATGAGTAGAATGTCATCAACGTAAAGCACTAAAAATATCACTGCCCTCCCACTAACCTTCTTGTATACACAAGGTTCCTCCGGATTCTTCTCAAAATCAAACTCTTTGATAGTTGAGTCGAACCTAATGTTCCAACTACGGGATGCTTGTTTCAATCCATAAATGGATCGCTGGAGCTTGCAAACCTTTTGCTCACTTCCAGAAGATATGAAGCCTTCCGGCTGCGCCATGTAAATTTCTTCCTCAATGTCTCCATTAAGGAAGGCGGTCTTCACATCCATTTGCCATATCTCGTAGTCGTACCACGCAGCTATGGCCAGCAAAATCCTAATGGACTTCAGCATCGCGACTGGCGAAAAAGTTTCCTCATAGTCAACGCCTTGCCTTTGAGTGTAACCTTTCGCTACCAATCTAGCTTTATAGGTCGATACCTTTCCATCAACTCCAATTTTCTTCTTATAGATCCACTTGCAGCCTATAGGAACAATTCCTTTAGGTGGATCTACCAAGGTCCACACCTTGTTGGAGTACATGGAGTCCATTTCGGATTTCATGGCAGTTAGCCAATGTCCCATGTCCGCATCCGATACGGCCTCATTGTATGTTCTTGGATCTTGTCCAAGATCAACATGATCTTCATCATTTTCGAGGAGGAATAACCTATCCGGCATTTTCCGAACTCTTTCGGATCTACGTACCGTAGGTTCAGGAGGTATATTAGTGGTTTGTTGTATTGGTTCGATTACTTGTTCTTGCGTTTGAACTTCACTCTGTGGTTCTTGAACTACTTCAAGTTCTATCATGCTGCATTTTCTATCGGATAGAAACTCCCTTTCCAAAAAGGTGGCATTTCTTGAAACAAACGTCTTTGCTTCTTTGACATACTAAAACTTGTATCCCATTGAGTCTTCGGGATACCCCACAAAATACCACAAGTCGGATTTACTATCCAACTTATCTCCCATTAACCGCTTCACATAAGCGGGACAACCCCATATCCTAATATGTTTGTAATTGGGTTTCCGGGAATGCCAAAGTTCATACGGTGTGGATTTAACTGCTTTGGTGTTAACTCTATTCAGCAAATATGCGGCAGTACGGAGTGCATGACCCCATAAGTATGCCGGCAAGTTTGTGAACCCCATCATGGATCGAACCATATCTAATAAAGTTCGATTCCGACGTTCGGATACTCCATTAAGTTGAGGAGTTCCCGGTGGAGTCCATTGGGACTGTATCCCATTTTCTTTTAGATAGTCAATGAACTCGATGCTCAAGTATTCTCCACCACGATCGGATCGTAGCTTCTTAATACTTCGTCCGAGTTGTTTTTCTACTTCGTGTCTAAAATCTTTGAACTTTTCTAACACTTAGTGGACCACATACGTCTGTATGGATCAAATCCAAAAAACCCTCGGCTCGTTCCATTTTCCCTTTGTAGGGTGACTTGGTCATTTTCCCTTTAAGGCAAGATTCACAAGTTTGTAGTGATTTCACGTCCTCCAAAGAGAACAATCCTTCACTAACAAAATCGTTCATCCTTCTTAAAGAGACATGACCTAATCTAGCGTGCCAAAGTTGTGCGGGGTTTTGATCTATCTCCTTACGTTTTGCTGAATTTCGCCTTAGGGCCCCCCACTACCTTCACCCACTTCGAACTTGCTGTTTGGAAAAGGAACTCTTTCATTTTTCTTCTTTTAGGAAGAACTCTTCTTTCTAGAAGTAACAGCAATGAGAACAGACTTCTCTTTCTTAATGGTGGACTCGAAACTGACCAACATGTTCATTAACTAATCCAAGGGAGGATCTAGTTTGTTCATGTTGAAGTTCACTATGAACAATTCATAGGAACTAGGAAGAGACAACAAGATCAAATCCAACGAGAGCTCGGCCGGGAGGGTGACATCGAGATGCACTAGCTTTTCAAGGAGAGTGATCATTTTGAGACAGTGCTCGTGGACCGAAGTCCCTTCGCGCAGTCTCGCTGTGATCAACTCCTTTGTAGCAATGTACCTCGATGCCCTAATATTCTCACTATACATGCTATCGAGATGAGCCTTTATATCGAAAGCATGCATGTGAGACTCATATTTCCTCGCAAGCGCGGGCTCCATGGCGGCTATCATATAGCACCTAGCATGAGTGTCATCTTTCTTCTAAACTTCATAAGTTTCCTTTTCAGCATCTGTCGCTGTGGCAGGTATAGTGGCGGGAAGTCTCTCGTTCAAAACATAGAGACGCCCCTCAACAGTTAGCACAAGCTTAAGACTACGCAACCAATCTAGGTAATTAGGGCCATTGAGTTTTTTTTGTCGAGGATTGACATTATGGGATTCTTAGACATGATTATCTGAGAGGTATAGGGAAGAGGATTATTAGAGATTCGCGTTAAATGATTGTTACAATTAAATGTTTGGCCTTATGTTATTTAATTGTTCTCCCACTAATTTTATCGAGTTCCACTTCCCTCTAGTAGACAAACGAGAAAACTGATTTTTCTTAATGGGCTTTAGGTCCAATAGACAAATATAACCCGTAGTTAATCTAGCCCGATTATATTTGCCCAAAGGTAGATCACAATCAATCATATCCACAATATGACCCTAAATTAATTTTCCTCACACTTGATAATGACCTAAGTTAATCTCGCGAATATCAAAATCGTCGTGTGTCAAGTCTAACCTACCAATCAAAGATGCTCATAGAACTTGATTATGTCAAACTAATGCAGTCCCTAGTTAATCTAGCCGACCACGTTAATTCAACATAACCCTTTTCTACGGCTACCTTCATCACTATGTCAATTGAATTACAGCTTACTCTACCATAGCACTCCCCGCTAACACGGCTTACTGCACTATAGTAAAGGGCTACACATAATCCAACCGTTGGTAGAAGGAAAGAAATAACTCAACAGATTGGGTTTTTCTTTATAGCTTGAAATGATTCTTAATTAAATTAAGAATGAGGGATTTTTATTAAAATGTTTTATCTCATCAGAAGGTTTTGGATTGGTCTATGTGATTCCTACATCTATGTTCTCTAAAGGTATATGGAAACGCATATTGTCCTAAGAGGAACATACGACCTAATTTCATAATTAATTACGTTAATTAATTATCGAGTTTTCAAAATAATTATAGAACCTCAACTAGCATAAATCATTCAAATAATGTTGAGGTGCTACTAATTAAGTTGAATTTATAATCAATATTATATATGTGTTCTATTAATTGAAATCAATTTAACAATTTAAATCAATTTAATTAATCTAACACCTATTTACTAAAATAGATGATTGTCGATCCAATTATCTAATTGGGATTAATTGAAAATAATTTTCCAAAAATTAGAATCAATTTGTTTTAAGTTTAATTTTAAAAATCTGAAATAATTTTTTTTTTTTTTTTTTTTATTTTCAGTGGACCGGTTCGGCCCAACCGGTCTGACCGGTTCGGACCGAAGCGGTCCGGTTCTGCCCGGTCTAGCTGACCCAAATCAGTGGGCCGGGTCAGTCGGACCGAGAACCGGTCTGACCGACCCGAATCCACGTGGATTCGGTCAACTAGATCGCACACAACCATCGAACCGGCCGGTTCGACCGGTTCGATCCGAACATTTAAAAACCGACATTTTAAAACAATTTCAGATCCGATTTTCCAATTTTAAACAATTTTAAAGCTGGAAAAATTCTAAACAATATTTCAAAAATATTTTAAACTTACGAAAACTCCCAATTACATAATACGACAATCACTACTTTAATAAATCGAACATGCATAAAATCATAGCATATAAATACGAACGCAATTAATTGCGCAACGAGCTCTGATACCACTGTTGGGTTTCGGGCACGCATACGCAGCGGAAAACAAAAATTTAATGTGATTTAAACGACTTTAAAACACACAAGTACATGCCCGACAAATTAAATCAATTAATTGCGTACATTTGCGCTTCCAGCAAAATTAAACAACAACATACATGCTAATTATTTAACCGAATTTAAATCAATTAACATGCTCGCGTTTAAACCAAATAACATGCTCGCATTGATTTAAATCGATTACAGATAATCACATAAAATCATACGAAACAAACATGAATACATATACATAGGTTTAAACGAAACTCAAATCGAAACTAGGGTTTCGCGTATTTACCTCTTGAAGCGTGAGGTAGGAGCGTTTAGCACGTCGAGATTGCTACGGAAACCAATCCGTACAATCGGGGCAGCAACGGTGCAGCAGCAGCGGTGGTGAGACAGCTCACGGCGGCGCGTGAGTTTCACGCGCGGACTTCCGGGGCGGCGCGTGGGGCAGCGTGCGGCTTCGGCTCGTGCGTTGCTCCTCGATTCTTCGATCTTACAGTCTTCCTCCTCTCGGATTTCACCTCGTACACTTCGATCTACTAAATCGTGGCACTAGACACGAAGTAGTTAGAATAAAACGGGAGAAACGAAAAGAGGAAAGAATACCGTGAAGGGAACGGCCAATAGATGGCCGATTCCGGCGACGGACAGGCGACGGCGGTGGCGCGGTGGTGGCCGCGGAAAGAGAGGCCGAGAGAGAGAGATGGGGACGGCCGCTTAGGGTTAGGGTTTTTTGGTGTCTTTGTGCAAGGCCTATAAATCATGTATTTATAGTCCCTTGCATAAAACCCTAGCGGGCTTAAGTTGGACCGGGCCCAATAGCTTAAGTCCGTTAGTACTTTCTCTTGCTCGTCTCTCTTAATTCAATGACCGAAAAATTGCAACGATTACATTTTCGGAATCATTATAATTCCCTTGTCATTACGAGTACCATCTTTCATTTTCCATCTTTCCAAAAGTGGAAACCCTAGTTTAGTGCACTTTCTAAATTTGGAAACTTCCCGATTTAGAAAGTTCACTAACACGTGGCTGTGGTCTTTCGTATTTATTATTGTAATAAACGAACCTTTATTCGTATTAATGATAAAACATCTTGGCATTCTATATCTTTGTCCCTTTGTCACAAGCATAGATATAGTCCTTACAGTTATTACAAGTACTAGTAATTGATCGTTAGGATCGTGAGATATTTACTTAAGTATTATAACTGTTAAACGTGTTCCTAGTCGAAGGGTTACGCCACTAATGAGGATATCGGCCTTTCCCATTAAGACTAGCACTTAGTGTATGTGTACTGCATCTCATCAGTAAACGGTATTGTGATATCGGCATGCATAAGTGGGTGCTCGTAAGTTGACGAGTTCACTGAATTCCCTCACCCTAGAAATCTCTAAGTGGTTCCCAATAATCGAGTAGAGATATCTATGGTATAGTTGTACACCATTAGTCCTTATGACCTAGACATCACCGTGACTTCACTAGAGGACCAGCTGTATCGTGACCTGTCCCTGAGTTCCACCGAGGACCATCCCAAGGGCCAGTGTTCGTGCAGTCCGAAATCTAGTGGGAGGTCTGTGCATTGTAGTCGGGGATTCGATCGCTAGAATAGTCTTGGATGTCCTGTGTGTTCTGAAAGTTTGTAATCATTCTAAGTCTCTGGCCAGAGCTGACTAAGTGATGATTAGGGAATCCGATTCTCTAAGTCATGCACGTAAGGATTACAACACTTAGAACGATCGCACCGTCATCGAACATATAAAGAGGTCTCGATGAACCAATGCCTCTAGTTCGATCGGGACATATGAATCGAAGGGACCGTACTGTACGTTAACTATATCTGAAGGCTCTTGCAGGCACTTCATTTGTATCTAGGGAATCATGACGCGTAGTTGCTAGACGCCAATCTTGATTCGTTGGGTGATTAAGATGAAACGAGCTTCATCTTAATCATAACTCGAAGGGGACGAGTTTTGACCACAAAGGGTTGTGGGCCCACGGCTAGCTTACACCTGAACCATCGAGGGTCACACTGCTCGTGCACATGAGATCTTTGAATAAACGGTCAGAGATAAAATAGTTTATCTTTGCATGATTGGAAGTCAATATGATTGAGTCCAACATTCGTAATTTGGAATTATGAATGAGAATCAGAAAAGGAAAAGAATAGGCGAACGTGTTAGTGAACTTTCTAAATCGGGAAGTTTCCAAATTTAGAAAGTCCACTGAACTAGGGTTTCCACTTTTGGAAAGTTGGAAAATAAGAGATGGCACTCGTAATGACGAGGAAGTTATAATGATTCCGAAAATGCAATCGTTGTAATTTTTCGGTCATTGAATTGAGAGAGACGAGCAAGTAAAGGAACTAACGAGCTTAAGCTGTTGAGCCCAGTCCAACTTAAGCCCGCTAGGGTTTTATGCAAGGGACTATAAATACATGATTTATAGACCTTACACAAACACAACAAACCCAAACCCTAAAGCGGCCGTCCACCTCTCTCTCTCGCTCTCTCTCTCGCGCGGCCACCTCCGCCGTTGGCGCCGCCCCGTCGCCGGAATCGGCCATCCCTTGGCCGATCCCATTCGGTATTCTTTTCTTTCTCGTTTCTTCCGTTTTATTCTAACTACTTCGTGTCTAGTGCCACGTTTTAGTAGATCGAAGTATACGAGGTGAAATCCGAGAGGAGGAAGATCGTAGATCGAAGAACCGAGGAGCAACGCACGGGCCGAAGCCGCACGCTGCCCCACGCGCCGCCCGGAAGTTCGCGCGTGAAACACACACGCCGCCGTGACCTCACGCGCCGCTGCTGCCGCTGCATCGCTGCTGCCCCGATTGTACGGATTGGTTTCCGTAGCAATCTCGACGTGCTAAACGCTCCTACCTCACGCTTCAAGAGGTAAACACGCGAAACCCTAGTTTTGATTCGATTATGTTTAAACTATTATTTCATGTTTGTTTCGTATGATTTTATGTGATTATGTGTAATCGATTAAATCATTGTAAGCATGTTATTTGGTTTAAACGCGAGCATGTTAGTTGATTTAAATTCGATTGAATTTATTAGCATGTATGTTGTTTTTAATTTCGCTGGAAGCGCAAAGGTACGCGATTAATTGATTTAATTTGTCGGGCATGTACTTGTGTGTTTTAAAGTCGTTTAAATCGCATAAAATTTTTGTTTTCCGCTGCGTATGCGTGCCCGAAACCCAACAGTGGTATCAGAGCTCGTTGCGCAATTAATTGCGTTCGTTTTATTATGCATGTTCGATTTATTAAAGTAGTGATAGTCGTATTATGTAATTGGGAGTTTTCGTAAGTTTAAAATATTTTTGAAATATTGTTTAGAGTTTTTCCAGCTTTAAAATTGTTTAAAATTGGAAAATCGGATCTTAAATTGTTTTAAAAACATCGGTTTTTTAATTGTTCGGATCGAACCGGTCGAACCGGCCGGTTCGATGGTTGTGCACGATTTAGTTGACCGAATCCACGTGGATTCGGGTCGGTCAGACCGGTTCTCGGTCCGACTGACCCGGCCCACTGATTTGGGTCAGCTGGACCGGGCAGAACCGGACCGCTTCGGTCCGAACCGGTCAGACCGGTTGGGCCGAACCGGTTCACTGAAAAATAAAAAAAAAAAAAACAAAAAAAAAAAAAAAAAATTTATTTCAGACTTCTAAAATTAAACTTAAAACAAATTGATTTTAATTTTTGGAAAATTATTTTCAATTAATCCCAATTAGATAATTGGATCGACAATCATCTATTTTAGTAAATAGGTGTTAGATTAATTAAATTGATTTAAATTGTTAAATTGATTTCTATTAATAGAACACATATATAATATTGATTATAAGTTCAACTTAATTAGTAGTACCTCAACATTATTTGAATGATTTATGCTAGTTGAGGTTCTATAATTATTTTGAAAAACCCGATAATTAATTACTGTAATTAATTATGTAGTTAGGTCGTATGTTCCTCTTAGGACAATATGCGCTCCCATATACCTTTAGAGAACATAGATGTAGGAATCACATAGACCAATCCAAACCTTCTGATGAGATAAAACATTTTAATAAAAATCCCTCATTCTTTTAATTAAGAATCATTTCAAGCTATAAAGAAAAACCCAATCTGTTGAGTTATTTCTTTCCTTCTGCCAACGGTTGGATTATGTGTAGCCCTTTACTATAGTGCAGTAAGCCGTGTTAGCGGGGAGTGCTATGGTAGAGTAAGCTGTAATTCAATTGACATAATGATGAAGGTAGCCGTAGAAAAGGGTTATGTTGGATTAACGTGGTCGGCTAGATTAACTAGGGACTGCATTAGTTTGGCATAATCAAGTTCTGTGAGCATCTTTGATTGGTAGGTTAGACTTGACACACGACGATTTTGATATTCGCGAGATTAACTTAGGTCATTATCAAGTGTGAGGAAAATTAATTTAGGGTCATATTGTGGATATGATTGATTGTGATCTACCTTTGGGCAAATATAATCGGGCTAGATTAACTACGGGTTATATTTGTCTATTGGACCTAAAGCCCATTAAGAAAAATCAGTTTTCTCGTTTGTCTACTAGAGGGAAGTGGAACTCGATAAAATTAGTGGGAGAACAATTAAATAACACAAGTCCAAACATTTAATTGTAACAATCATTTAACGCGAATCTCTAATAATCCTCTTCTCTATATGTCTCAGATAATTATGTCTAAGAATCCCATAATGTCAATCCTCGACAATAAACTCAATGGCCCTAATTACCTAGATTGGTTGCGTAGTCTTAAGCTTGTGCTAACTGTTGAGGGGCGTCTCTATGTTTTGAACGAGAGGCTTCCCGCCACTTTACCTGCCACAACGACTGATGCTGAAAAGGAAACTTATGAAGTTTGGAAGAAAGATGACACCCATGCTAGGTGCTATATGATAGCCGCCATGGAGCCCGCGCTTGCGAGGAAATATGAGTCTCACTTGCATGCTTTCGATATAAAGGCTCATCTCGATAGCATGTATAGTGAGAATATTAGGGCATCGAGGTACGCTGCTACAAAGGAGTTGATCACAGCGAGACTGCGCGAAGGGGCTTCGGTCCACGAGCACTGTCTCAAAATGATCACTCTCCTTGAAAAGCTAGTGAATCTTGATGTCACCCTCCCGGCGGAGCTCTCGTTGGATTTGATCATGTTGTCTCTTCCTAGTTCCTATGAATCGTTCATAGTGAACTTCAACATGAACAAACTAGATCCTCCCTTGGTTGAGTTAATGAACATGTTGGTCAGCTTCGAGTCCACCATTAAGAAAGAGAAGTCTGTTCTCATTGCTGCTACTTCTGGAAAGAAGAGTTCTTTCCAAAAGAAGAGAAAGGAAAGAGTTCCCTTCCCTAACAGCAAGTTCGAAGTGGGTGAAGGTAGTGGGGGCCCCAAGGCAAAGGTTAGCAAACAAGTTGATGATGCTTGCCATCACTGTGGAAAGAAAGGACATTGGCGCCGCAACTGCAAGGCTTACCTAAAGCGGAAAGGTTCTGAAAAGGGTACGTATTTCATTGACGTAAATTTGTCTGTCAACTCTTCTTCTTGGGTATTGGATACGGGCTGTGGCTCACATTTGTGCAATGATTTGCAGCTAATGACAAGAAGTCGAAGACTTAGAGCGGGTGAGACCTACCTAAGGATGGGGAATGGAGCAAGAGTTGTTGCTGAAGCCATTGGCACAATTTACTTAAATGTTTTGGATTCTAGTTTTCCTATTGTTTTGAACGATTGTTTATTTGTTCCGTCGCTCATTAGAAACCTTATTTCTATTCCTGTATTAAATATTGAAGGTTTTACTTTTGTTTTTGGAAATTCGATTTGCATTATACAAAAGAATGAGAATTTAATTTGCAAAGGACGACTATTAAACAACTTGTATGAACTAAATCCAAGTGAAATACCCACTACAACAAAAAACACCTTTTAAGACACAAAAAAATGCCCTAATATATACTGTTTTGGGGCACTTATACTTTTAGGGGCAAATAAAATATATGTCGCGTAGTTGTGTGTCGCAATAGCCTTTGGGACATTTATTATATGTCCCCATAAAATTGGCTTTTCAAGACATTTATATATGTCCCCATAGCGTATTTTTGAGGCACATGTATATGTCGTATAAATATATCAATATTGGTACCTACATATTTGTTGGGACACTTAATTTATTCTGGAGACAATTTATATATGTCCCAACATTATAATATTATATCATTTAAAAATATAAATAAATAAATAAATATATAAACGTTCATATCCGATCCTATTATAATAGTTATACTCCAATAACAATAGACACAATATTGAACTATAAAAACAAAACAAAAACTTTAACATTTTAAACTATCATTTATCAAAATTCAGCTGTATTTGAACATCAGAGTAAACAAATACTTTCTACAGCTAATCTCCATAGTTCTGAATCATTGATGGTAAAAATACAAAATTACAATATTTACAACTCGCTTTAGTTTTCTAACAAATAATACAAGAACCTCTTGGATAAAATTCAGTTTCCTAAATTTAGCTCCCACCATACGTTAGGAACATCAATAATAAAACTGGTCACTCAAAGCCACCTGTATATACAAGAATATACATAAATTAGTATAATAAGAAAACCATACAAGTTACAAATACCATGGTCAATATTTAATACATGTACATGATCTCTTTTACAGTATTTTTCTCATTCTTAATTGCTGTAAAAATAGAATAATTTCAAAAAAAACTAGAAACTAAAATTAACAGCAAAGAACACGAACAAAGCAAAGAAGACGATCAGTAGAGCTAGTCAATCATGTACGACCCCAACATCATGAATTTAGCGTATAGTGTCTGTTCTTAACGATTTAAAAATATAACTTTGTCGACCTGTCCCTTTTGGATCAGTATTAAAATATAATAATGGTGATCAAGTGAAAAAAGACTGGAAAAAAAGAGCATACCAATAAGAAGATTTGGAGTTTTATCATCCAGAGCTGCACGCACAAGATATAGATTAATGAATACAAGAAACCCAAGTTACAAATACAATATTATTAAAAATACAGGGAAAGGTAGATATTCTAAAATATCCTTCAATCATATATATGAATATAGCTTACATTTACATGTACCAAAAAAACAAGTAGCTAGAAAGATCGAGATAAGACGATTACCAACAAAAACATATGATCTATAAATCAACTAAATCGCTTAACACCAGAGAAAAAGAAAAAAAAACCAAATAACGAGGGTTACACAACATTTACTCGAATGAGATTTCCAATTGTCTCTATTCAATTACCTGAATCACATTTCCAATTGTCTCTATACAATTACCTGGGAAATTAGTCTTGCATCAATTTTCACCTCCTATTGAATGTACCTTTAGATATAATTTGCAAGATTGAATTAAATTATTTAGATAAGTAAATTAGAGAGCAAAATATCGGCTCCCAAAATGATTCCTAACATTGCATGCTTAATATTTTGAATATATATGGTATAAATAATAAAATTAAAACTAATCAATTGATTAAAGAGTCAGATTATTTAATACAATACATAATAATAAAAAAATTAAAAAAAAGAAAAAGAAAAGAAGATCAACAAAACTAGAATTAAAATTTCTTACAAGAACTGGAGACGAGTTGAATAATGAAACATATTCCACAAAGAATTCAAATTAGAGTATTTTGCTAAAATTATTTCCTTTCTTCAGCATAATTAAACGAATCACTACTGCTATTACAATTGAGAATATAATAGCATTTTAATTTCTTTAATATAAGAATTTATCCTTTAATTTCTCCTACAATTCCCCTCTCCCATGTCGAACAATCACAAGGCTTGTATAGAGAATCAATAACCAACATATTCTTATTCCCAATTTTGAAGTTTATAGACAGATAGATATTGAGTTATTTAGAAGTATAAATAGTTAGGACTTCAATTTAAATTATTAGGAAGATTTTTTTTCATAAGGATAAGCGTTCAAAATCCATTACCATAAAGAAGAAAGGAATTGACATGATTACCTTATGCGTCGTTATCAGGATGAACAAGATATTATTTTCTTCTCCTCCATCGTCGTGTTGCGTCGTTCTTGGAAGAAAAATAAGCAGTAAGTTTTTCTGTGAAAAATGGCTTAAGATGGGAATTGGGTTAGGGTTAAAATTAATAAGGCCCGCAAATCTTATAATGGATTGATAAGTGTCCCGACAAATTTAAAAAATCAGGAAAAAAGTTAAATGTCCTAATAAATTATACTTAGAGGCATTTATAAAAATATGTCCCCAAAAATAAATGCCTCAATAGATCTTATAAATAAGAAAATTCTATAAGTGCCCCAATACATTAGCTTTGAGGCATTTTTAGAAAAATGTCTCTAACCAAGTGTCGTAATATCTATATTTTGTTGTAGTGACCTATTAATGTTATATCAGCAAAACGTAAAGAGATAGATCAAAACCCCGCACAACTTTGGCACGCTAGATTAGGTCATGTCTCTTTAAGAAGGATGAACGATTTTGTTAGTGAAGGATTGTTCTCTTTGGAGGACGTGAAATCACTACAAACTTGTGAATCTTGCCTTAAAGGGAAAATGACCAAAGTCACCCTACAAAGGGAAAATGGAACGAGCCGAGGGTCTTTTGGATTTGATCCATACAGACGTATGTGGTCCACTAAGTGTTAGTGCGAAGGGTGGATATAACTACTTCGCTACCTTTACCGACGATTATTCTAGGTATGGGTATGTGTACTTGATGAAGTACAAATCTGAAACATTTGAAAAGTTCAAAGATTTTAGACATGAAGTAGAAAAGCAACTCGGACGAAGTATGAAGAAGCTGCGATCCGATCGTGGTGGAGAATACTTGAGCATCGAGTTCATTGACTATCTAAAAGAAAATGGGATACAGTCCCAATGGACTCCACCGGGAACTCCTCAACTTAATGGAGTATCCGAACGTCGGAATCGAACTTTATTGGATATGGTTCGATCAATGATGGGGTTCACAAACTTACCGGCATACTTATGGGGTCATGCACTTCGTACTGCCGCGTATTTGCTGAATAGAGTTAACACCAAAGCAGTTAAATCCACACCGTATGAACTTTGGCATTCCCGGAAACCCAATTACAAACATATTAGGATATGGGGTTGTCCCGCTTATGTGAAGCGGTTAGTGGGAGATAAGTTGGATAGTAAATCCGACTTGTGCTATTTTGTGGGGTATCCCGAAGATTCGATGAGATACGAGTTCTACTATGTCAAAGAAGCAAAGACGTTTGTTTCGAGAAATGCCACCTTTTTGGAAAGGGAGTTTCTATCCGATAGAAAGGGCAGCATGATAGAACTTGAAATAGTTCAAGAACCACAAAGTGAAGTTCAAACACAAGATCAAGCAATCGAACCAATACAACAAACCACTAATATACCTCCTGAACCTACGGTACGTAGATCCGAAAGAGTTCGGAAAATGCCGGATAGGTTATTCCTCCTCGAAAATGATGAAGATCATGTTGATCTTGGACGAGATCCAAGAACATACAACGAGGCCGTATCGGATGCGGACATGGGACATTGGCTAACTGCCATGAAATCCGAAATGGACTCCATGTACTCCAACAAGGTGTGGACCTTGGTAGATCCACCTAAGGGAATTGTTCCTATAGGCTGCAAGTGGATCTATAAGAAGAAAATTTGAGTGGATGGAAAGGTGTCGACCTATAAAGCTAGATTGGTAGCAAAAGGATACACTCAAAGGCAAGGCGTTGACTATGAGGAAACCTTTTCACCAGTCGCGATGCTGAAGTCCATTAGGATTTTGCTGGCCATAGCTGCGTGGTACGACTACGAGATATGGCAAATGGATGTGAAGACCGCCTTCCTTAATGGAGACATTGAGGAAGAAATCTACATGGCGCAGCCGGAAGGCTTCATATCTTCTGGAAGTGAGCAAAAGGTTTGCAAGCTCCAGCGATCCATTTATGGATTGAAGCAAGCATCCCGTAGTTGGAACATTAGGTTCGACTCAACTATCAAAGAGTTTGATTTTGAGAAGAATCCGGAGGAACCTTGTGTATACAAGAAGGTTAGTGGGAGGGCAGTAATATTTTTAGTGCTTTACGTTGACGACATTCTACTCATTGGGAATGATGTAGGAATGTTGCAGCAAACGAAAGCATGGTTGTCCACACGTTTCTCAATGAAGGATTTGGGAGAAGCATCTTACGTATTAGGAATACGCATCTATAGAGATAGAGCAAGAAAGATGCTTGGTGTATCCCAAAGCCTGTACATAGACACCGTTATGAAACGGTTTAGCATGGAAGAATCCAAGAAAGGATTCTTGCCAATGTCCCATGGGGTTCGTCTCTCGAAATCTATGTGTCCCCAAACACCTAGTGAAATCGAGGAGATGAAAAGGACGCCTTATGCTTCTGCAATAGGAAGCATAATGTATGGCATGCTATGTACGAGACCCGATATTGCGTATGCTGTGAGTGTCACAAGCAGATATCAGTCTAACCCCGGCCCGGCTCACTGGAAAGCCGTGAAAGATATCCTCAAGTACTTGCGAAGAACTAAGGATATATTTTTGGTCTATGGGGGTGCCGAGTTGAAATTAGAGGGTTTCACTGACTCTAGTTTTCAATCGGACGTGGACGACTCAAAGTCGAATTCTGAATTTATATTCACGCTGAATGGTGGTGCCGTGTGTTGGAAGAGTTCCAAGCAAAGCACGACGGCCGATTCCACTACCGAAGCGGAATACATTGCAGCGTCTGAAGCTGCAAAAGAAGGGACTTGGATAAGGAAATTCATCCAAGAGTTGGGTGTCATTCCTGATGCTAGTGATCCAGTACCGTTGTACTGTGATAACACCGGAGCCGTGGCGCAAGCTAAGGAGCCACGATCTCATCAGAAGTCGAAGCATATTCTGAGGAAGTATCATGTGATCCGAGAGATCATTGATAGAGGTGAAGTTAAGGTTGAACGAGTCACCTTGGAAGAGAACGTTGCAGACCCCTTCACGAAGCCTTTACCGAGATCGGTCCATGAGAAACATCGAGAGTCGATGGGATTGCGATTTATGGGTAGTTGGCTTTAGGTCAAGTGGGAGATTGTTAGAGTAGGTGACCAACAAGCCAACATGTGGCTGTGGTCTTTCGTATTTATTATTGTAATAAACGAACCTTTATTCGTATTAATGATAAAACATCTTGGCATTCTATATCTTTGTCCCTTTGTCACAAGCATAGATATAGTCCTTACAGTTATTACAAGTACTAGTAATTGATCGTTAGGATCGTGAGATATTTACTTAAGTATTATAACTGTTAAACGTGTTCCTAGTCGAAGGGTTACGCCACTAATGAGGATATCGGCCTTTCCCATTAAGACTAGCACTTAGTGTATGTGATGCAGTACACATGGATCCTTTCATAGCGATCGACAGTGAAAGAGAGTGG
>NW_012193006.1:22563-37799 GCF_000504015.1 Erythranthe guttata | reverse complement strand
AAAGGTTCGTTTATTACAATAATAAATACGAAAGGCCACAGCCACAGGTTGGCTTGTTGGTCACCTACTCTAACAAAAAGTTTATGAATTAATGTATTTGTCAAGATGAGTAATATGTAATATTCTTGTAGAATGATTTCACTATGAATATTTTGCGTACATGTTTGGACATTTAATGTCATTTGACCAGTGAATAAAATCATCTCTGTGAATATGTTGTGTGCATGAAATAATCGGCTTGCCTAATAATCATGAACTGTTTGAAATATTTTTGAAATAAATATGAATTCTATATGAGTCATATATGCTATATGTGGTTGTATCAAGTCATATGCAAATTTCATGACATAAAAGTAATACACAATAATTTGATTCGCATGTATACTTTGTCTACGTATGATAGGATGGAACATTTGAGCAAACTTGATTTCACCCCTTTGAATGTATCTGGTGAGAACTACGTGAGTTGGAAAATGTATGTTAATATCCATCTCACTAGTACGAAACTGAGGATGGCTATTGTCAAAGAAAATCTGGTTAACGAAGCCCAAAAGGTTGAAGCTATGATTCTGATTAGGAGGCACTTAGATGAGGCCCTCCGTTTGGACTACTCGTCGATTGAGGATCCCCAAATACTATGGGATGCCCTGACTAGTTGATTTGATCACCAAAAGACAATCCTCTTGCCTGAAGCCAGAAACAAATGGATTCACTTACGGTTTATGGACTTCAAAACCGTTAACGAGTATAATTCTGAAGTATGTCGCATCAAATCCACCCAGGAGTTTTGTGGAGAGAAACTAACTGATGCTGAGATTCTGGAAAAGACGTACTCTACATTCCCTGCCTCACATATGATACTGTCTCAAAAGTACAGAGTCAAGAACTATACTCAGTTTTCAGAGTTGGTCACAGTTCTGCTCCTCGCCGAGAAGAACCTTGATCTTCTTTTGAAGAACAACCAGGCATGACCAGTTGGTACTCGACCTTTGCCAGAAGCAAATTTGGTCAATCGAAATCCTCAACCTTTGCGAGAAGCATTTTTGGTCAACAGAAACAACCGCGGAGGAGGCAGAGGTCGGGGGTTCAATCGTCGAGTGAGAGGACGGGGTAATAGGGGCGGACATGTTCCTTATAATAGGCCACCTAATGGTCCCCACAATATGGGAAAAGGGGGAATATTCCAAGAGGAGGTAACAATGCTCGAACTAGAGGTGCGCAGCAGAATAGAGCCCCGGATCAGAATCAAAATTAGAATAGAGATACATGTCATAGATGTGGTGGAACTGGGCATTGGTCACGCACCTGTCGTGCGAGGAACATTATGATTGGTGGTGTAAATAACAATGCACCATCGGAGACCAACTTGGTTGAGATAGACGTTCTCAATGAGGAGCTTATTGCTCGACTTCCAAATCTGGGCACATCTGACCCAATGACCCAGTTTGGAATATGATTGGAGAGTTATTTTATGAGCTTAGACATTATGTTCTTTTATGTTTCTAGTTTATCGGTTTTAAGTTATGTTGTTTATTTGGTCATGCTTATGAACCAATTTAGTATTTGTATTATGTTGGTGTTTATTTTCTGGACTATATTTTATGTGGTTTTGTTTTAATTTAGTTTTTATGGTACTCGATAGAGTTATCTTGTTTGGATTTTATTAAAGTATTTTCAATTGCGGAATATATGATTAGATTTATTTATCTTTATAGACATGGCATGTGGGGATGAATGTCTGGCAGATAGTGTGACAACACACACTATTGGGATAAGTCATATTTAATTAGTTTCGTGTCTATAAAGACTTCTTTGACTACTATCTCACGCACATCTAGTATGATAGATGGTTATGGTAATGCCCATATTATGTTACCTCATGGCACAATTCTGACCATTACAGAAGCTCTTTATTCTCCACGTTCCAGTAGAATGCTGCTGAGTTTTAAAGATATTCGAGCCAATGGTTATCATGTTGAAACTGTTAGAGTAGGTGACCGAAGAGCCAACTAATTGTTGTGTTTTCTCACGCTACTCGTAAAATAATCTATTTCGTATTAATGATAAAAACACCCTTCGGCATTCTATATCTTTGTCCCTTGCATAAGCATGAATGTAGTCCTTAAAGGTACTTAATTACTATAAATAGATCTAGTAGAATCGTGAGATTATTTATTTAAGTATAGTAACTGTTAAACATGGTTCCTAGTCAACGGGTTACGCCACTAATGAGGATATCGGCCTTTCCCATTCGAAACTAGCACTTAGTGTATGTGTATTGCGTCTCATCATTCAACGGTGTTGTGACATCGGCATACATAAGTGGGTGCTCCTAAATTGATGAGTTCACTGAACTCTCTCAATCTAGAGATCTCTATGTGGTTCCCAATAATCGAGTATAGGTTTCTATGATGTAGTTGTACACCATTAATCCTTAGGACCCAGATATCACCGTGACTTCACTAGAGGACCAGATGTATCGTGACCTGTCCCTGAGTTCCACCGAGGACCGCCCCAAGGGCCAGTGTTCGTGCAGTCCGAAATCTAGTGGGAGATCTGTGCATTTTAGTAGCGGATTCGATCGCTTGATCAGTCATGGATATCCTATGTGTTCTTTGCGATTTATAATCCATGAAGTCTGTGGCCACAGCTGAAAGTGTCGTGATTAGAGAAATATGTTTCTCTAAGACAAACACAGACGGATTCTATAATCAAGAACGTCCACACAGTTATTGAACTCATAAAGAGGTCTCGATGAACCAATGCCTCTAAATCAATCGGGATATATGTATCGAAGGGATCGTATTGTACGTTAACTATATCACACAGTTCTTGCAGGCACTTCATATGTATCTAGGGAATCGTGACGCGTAGTGGCTAGATGCCAATCTTGATTCGTTAGGTAGTTCGGTTGAAACTAGCTTCAACTTAATTATAACTCTAGGGACGAGTTTAAACCACAATGTGTTGTGGGCCCACGGCTAGCTTACACCTGAACCATCGAGGGTCACACTGCTCATGTACTTGAGATCCTTAATGCAACGAGCTAAGATTAATTAGTTAATTTTAGTGTAATTGGAAGTCAATGTGATTGAGTCCAACATTCGTAATTGTTAATTACGGATGAGAATAAGTAGAGGAAAAGAATTCGATGGAAATTTAGTGAACTTTCTATATTGAGAAGTTTCCCGATTTAGCAAGTCCTAAATTAGGGTTTCCAATTTCGGAAATTGGTAAATTGCAAAGTGGTACTCGTATCGACGAGAATTTGTGCTCGTTGTCAAAATATAATTGTTATATTTTTGTGAGCATTCGTTTGTAAGAAACGAGCCGAGAAAGAGAGTGGACTTAAGTTGTTGGGCCTAGCCCAACTTAAGGCCTGTTAGGGTTTTCACAAAGATGCATAGAAATAGGATTTATATGTCTTGTGAAACACACACAAAAAATACAACACAACCTTGAAACCCTAGCCTCTCTCTACCCATCAGCCGTCCACCTTGCAGCCAAACCATACCTCCGCCACCAGCCGTCGCGCCACCGCATCGACATCTTCCTTTTCCCTTGTTCTTCTTCGTTGTACTTAGCCTATCACGTATCTAGTGCTGCGTGGATAGTGGATTGAATATACGAGGTGAAACCTAAGAGGAGGAAGATTATTTTTCCGCCAACGCCGCCACCAGGGTCGTCTCCACGCGCCTCCACGCGCCGCCACAAGCAGGTGATGCGAGGAGGCAATTCTGATAAATTGCTCTCGGATTTTCTGCGCTGTCCAGCGAAGAAACTCGCCTTGAATCAACCGTTGATCGGATGGACGTGAAATTTTGACATAAACTTCACAATTCATGGATAAACAATCTTCCAATAGGAATTGTGCATCCAGTGCATAACTATGGAGATATTAAAGTCGGAGCACGCCTGTAATTTCAGATCAGAGAAGAGGTTCGATTAGTAGGAGTGGGAAGAGCAGCTAGACATCTTCTCGAGTCTTCGTTCGAATCACGCTTCAAGGGTAACATCTCGTTTTCCCTAATTAATGTACTTATATTAATTAATTTATATTAATTGAGAATAATGTATGTTAATTGAGATTAATGTATGTTAATTGATTATTGAATCACATGAATCTATATGTTCGATTATGTGTTTATGTGAATCGTTCGTTGAACATGTTTATTACTTGATTTATTTCGCGAGCATGCTATGATAATTTAATTTATGTAATTTAAATTAATTATATATGCGAGCATGTTTGTCGGTGATTGAAATCGAAAAGGTACGCAATTAATTTTAATTATTGTGCATGTGTTTGTTTATATAAATTAGTTTATATAAATAAAATATATGTTTTTGTTTTCCGTTGCGTACACGTGCCCGATCCCCAACAGAAACAACTGATGAAAAGGGGATCGAATATATGTGCATCACCTCTAACGTGTACGGCCAGTAGCGTACCTTGGAAAAATTAGAGGGACTTTCGATAGGGTTATATAGAACCAAAATTCGAGTGCCGGAAGCACACCTTGTCGATTGCTCAAAGTCTAGTGATCCAAGCAAATATTTTCTATGGCATGACCAACTGGGACATCCGGGTCAAAGTGTGATGCGCCGAATTATTAACACATCTATTGGGCATCCACTAACGAATAAGGATCTTGTACACAATGATAAGATATGTGTACCATGTTCTATTGGAAAAGTTGATCATATGCCACCTTATGCCCAAACAAGTAAAGATTCTCTTGGTTTCTTGGAACGAATCCAAGGAGATATATGTGGCCCCATCTCACCACCATGTGGACCTTTTAAATATTTTTTGGTCATGGTTGATGCTTCGACTAAGTGGTCACAGGTCGATTTGTTCTCTACGAAGAATGTTGCTTATGCTAAACTCCTCTCTCAAATAATAAGATTGAGAGCACACTATCCAGATTATCTCATTAAGTCTATTTGACTGGATAATGCTGCAGAGTTTACGTCGCGATCTTTCGACGAATATTGCATGTCCTTAGGTATTGACATAGAACATCCTGTAGCACGTGTTCATACCCAAAATGGCCTTGCAGAGGCATTTATTAAGAATTTACAGAGAATTGCACGAACTTTGGTAATGCACACCAAACTTCCAATCTCTGCTTGGGGCTATGCAATATTGCACGCAGCTATGTTATTGCGATTGAGGCCCACTGCAACCCAATCATATTTTGCGTTACAGTTGGTGTCCGGAAGTACAGCAAACGTTTCTCATTTACGCACATTTGGGTGTGCAGTTTATGTCCCGATTGATCCGCCACAACGGACCAAGATGGGACCTCAACGTAGATTGGGCATTTATGTTGGTTATAAATCACCATCTATAATACGATATTTAGAACCCTTGACAGGCGATCTCTTTACCGCTCGATTCGCGGACTTTCACTTTGATGAGACCGTCTTCCCGCCGTTAGGGGGAGGAAAGAACGTTCACACTAACGTTCCTGAAGAACGGCGTGAAGTCGTGTGGAATGACCCCACTGTGTCTCATCACGATCCCCCTACTTCAGTCAGAGAGTTTAAAGTACGTAGACTCGTAGATCTACATAAAGTAGCCAATAATATACCAGACTCATTCTCTGACTTAGAAAAAGTGACGAGATCTCATATACCAGCTGCAAACGTGTATGCAAGGATAGATGTCCCAGAAGGAAAAAACGTGGGAAGGCCATCAGTCCCTGCTAACCAATCATATCTCCCTGCCCAGAAGAGGGGGAGACTAATTGGATCAAAGGATTCTCATCCCCGGAAGCGGATGAATGCCCAACAGTTGAATGCGGTTAGCACTAATAACAATGGGATCTCACCTGATCCATCTCATGAAATAGTTCCGGACTATGGATCTGTCTTGGAGACGAAATTGGGGGACGCCTCGACATTAGTATCCATTCCCGAGAATAGAGAAATCTCGGTTAGTTATTCATGCATGAATGAGGTGTGGCATCGGAATGAAATAATCATCAATGACGTGTTTGCTTACACAGTATCTACTGAAATTGTATCTAGTGATGATATTGAGCCTCGGTCAATTGATGAATGTAAACAGAGCGATGATTGGCCGAATTGGGAAAAAACAATTCAGGTTGAGTTTGACTCATTGGTAAAAAGGGGAGTGTTTGGGCCGGTAGCTCCTACACCTCATGGAGTTATACCCATGGGATATAAATGCGTATTCATAAGGAAAAGAAATGAGAAAAAAGGAGATTATGAGATATAAGGCTCGTCTCGTAGCACAAGGCTTTTCTCAGCGACATGGGATTGACTTTGAGGAGACATATTCTCCTGTTATGGATGTAATTGCATTCAGATATCTAGTCAGTTTGGTTGTATCCGAGGAACTGACTATGCAGCTCATGGATATGGTCACAACTTATTTATATGGGGATCTAGATACGAGTATATATATGAAATTTCCTGAAGGACTTCGATTACTCGAAGCAATTAGTTCTAGACCACGGAACAAGATCTCAGTTAGGTTGAGACGTTCACTTTATGGATTGAAACAATCTGAAAGAATGTGGTATAATCGCCTAAGTGAATACTTGCTCGGAAGGGGATGCGTGAACAATGATATTTGTCCTTGCGTGTTTATTAAGAAAACATGTTCTGGGTTTGCTGGTTTATGTTGATGATATGAATTTGATTGGGACTCTTGAAGGTGTCCGTAAAACAGCCCAACTCCTAAAACATGAGTTTGAGATGAAAGATCTCGGTAGGACTAATTTCTGTCTCGGACTTGAGATAGTACACCGTGCTGATGGAATTTTGGTCCATCAATCGAACTACATCCAAAAGATGTTAAGATGTTTTAATGTGGATAAAGCGAAACCATCGAGCACGCCTATGGTAGTTCGATCATTGGATAGGTCGAAGGACCCGTTCCGTCCTATGGAGGAGGACGAAGAAGTGTTAACACCTGAAGTGCCATACCTAAATGCAATAGGCGCATTATTGTACTTAGCTCAATGTACTCGACCTGATATCGCATTTGCGGTAAATTTGCTAGCAAGGTTTAGCTCATCACCAACACGCCGCCATTGGAATGGTGTAAAGGACGTATTTTGTTACCTTAAGGGTTCAATAGAAATGGGTTTGTTCTATCCCTATGCATCATTAAAGGATGCAAAGCTTGTGGGTTATGCTGACGTTGGGTATCTGTCAGACCCACACAAGGCTCGTTCCCAAACTGGATATGTACTTACCATGGGGAACACAGCTGTGTTTTGGAGGTCTACAAAACAGACTTTAGTTGCCACCTTATCGAATCATGCTGAGATTTTAGCACTTCACGAGGAAGTGCGTGAATGTACTTGGCTTAGAGCCATGAATGGGCATATTTGAGATTCCTGTGGATTGGCTACCACAGAAGATTCTACGATCATATTCGAGGATAATGCAGCGTGCATTGAGAAAATGAAGACGGGCTTCATTAAAGGTGACAACACCAAGCATATAGCTCCAAAGTTTTTCTTCAATCAGCAACAACAAGAGCTCAAATAAATAATGATCCAGGAGATCAGAAGCGAGGATAATTACGCTGATTTATTTACTAAGTCATTACCTAAAGTCACTTTCGAAAAGCATGTTAAGGCTATTGGCCTGTGTAGATTATCTGAGCTCGCTCCCTTATAAACATCAGGGGGAGTTAACTTCAGGGGGAGTACCGTGTAGGTACTCAGTATCCAGAAGATACCTAGATGTCCTATTGTACTCTTTTTCCTTTTTGCGGGATTTATTTTCCCACGGGGTTTTTGGTTACCCGCTAAGGTTTTTAACGAGGCAATATATGCTGATTGGAAAGATTATGCGTTGTACTCTTTTTCCTAACCGAGGTTGTTTTTGTCCCACAAGGTTTTATTACTCTGAAGGTTTTAATGAGGTAACATGAAATGCACAATAGTGGTTTTGATAGGAATCCCCAAGAGAGAGTGTTGTAAATAATATGTTTGTGAGGTTTCCTAACATAACCACCCAACTTCCCACTAGATCACTAACCTACCCCATGTCTTTCCATTTGTGTAAGTGGTAGATTATCTTCCTTTTGTAACTCCCGGTGATTTTTCCACCTATATAATGGAATTCTCCCTCCCCCAATATTACACCCTTATTAATCTCTCTACGAATTTTTGTCTTTGTATTCTCTCTTTATATTTTAGGGTAAATTACACCCACACCCCTAAGATATACTTAAATAACTTTAAGGTCCCTGTGCTATTGATAATTACACTCACCCCCTTGAAAGGTAGTTATAAACTGTAATGGTATAATGCATTGGATACGTTATTACGATAGAGTTCGAACGGACTATTGGTTTCAAGAAGTGGTGAAGACAACAAAAAGTTATGGGTGATTTAAGAAATATTGGGGAAGCCATGTCACCCCATAACTCCCCATAACTCTATGTTATCTCCACAACTAGCTAAAAGTAATAGTCCATTAGAACCCTATCGGAATAATGTATCCAATGCATTATTCCGTTAGAGTTTTTAACTACCTTTCAGGGGGGTGAGTGTAATTATCGTTACCACAGGGAACTTACAGTTATTTAAGCATACCTCAGGGGTGTGGGTGTAATTTACCCTATATTTTAATATCGTTGTCATACTTTATTTTCCACAATCATCAAACTGGAGAGCAATACCATTAGGGCGATTTACAACAGTTGTGTCGAAATAATATAGTTTATATAACTTATAATATTTTGGTTTATCTCAGAGTCAGCAGCTTCGATCGTTGATCATTTCTATCGAAGATGGAGCCACCATACATGAGGATGGCTTTGTTCGTATCTCCCTACGCTCGGGACGGCTCTTTCCGCACTCAAAAATCGACATGGCCCTCCACATATGCCTCAGTCTCAGAGGCCTCAATATCAGACTTAGATGCCTAGTCAAAAATGCCTCAGTCACAGACGCAGATACCCGAGTCTTAGATGCCTAGATTTACGGGGATGTACGATGGGGAGGTAGGAACTTCTACGACACCTATGTTTACTTCTGCAGGATATAATCATGTATTCGATAATGATGAACATCCTACAAACGATCATATGATGGAAACTCAATATACCCCCTCGTATTATGAGCCGAATGTGGGTTCTGAAGACACGATTTTACAGCTTCACTTGGGCTCTTTATCATCACCATCTTCGGATCGTCAACTGACACCTATTACATTCGATACCAACATATTTCAACCCACAGATCCATCGAGTGTTAACGTTGCAGATGAGAGTGGACATCTTGGTAGAGGGCACAAAATTAGAAAGCCTCGAGGATGTAGCACCGGGAGCCATATGCCGCATATTTGACCAAAAATATTGTTGAAACATAAAATTTCTTTTTCTTGCATTTATTTATAATGTTGTTTAATTAATTATTTTTTTTATTATTTATTTAGTTATTCAAATAAAAATAAAATTAATTTTTTTTAGAAAAAAAATTTATTAATAAAACCTTTCATAATTTTGTGTTATCAAAAAAACTTGAATAATATACAAAATAATATTTTTTTAAAGTAACTTTTTAATTAATTATACGGTCTCTTCATTGATTTTTTAATTAAAATAAATTAAATAAATAAAGTAAATATTGCATATATAAATAGAAAGAGGGCTGATGACAAGTGTTGATGCCTTATAACACGTAGTTAGAAAACTTGCTTTTTAAAATATAATTGTCAGCTGCCACATGTCAACTCCTTATAACACGCAGCTAGCAAAATTGCTTCTTCATAGCAAATAGTATGTTGTCATGTGTCGTCTCCTTATTATACGCATTTCTCAAATGTGTATTGTTGTAGAAATGAAATTAAACCAAAAAGTGCCATTTTCAATAATAAAAAAGCCAAATTATTGTAGAAAAAAAAATTTTGCCCCCAGTGGTTTGTCCCACATTTGTTTTTCCAAAAAAAATGCCATTTTGTAATCTTTAATTTAAATTTTAAGTGAATTGGTAATGGTTTTTAATTTGTCAAACATCCAAATTCCATCTTTAATGAGATTATTGTACATAAAATGGATTCGGTAATTATATCATTCACAATTTCTTCAAGAATGCTACACAAGATTTTTTTGCCTCAATAGCACCCTCAATCCTATTAATACAAGACTTATAAATGTACCCTAAGTAGTCTACTATACCCTCCTCAGACAAACCTTCCACGGGATCAATCTCGAACGTCCATTCAACTAGTGTCGAATCATCACCATAATGAATGAGTTTGAACGAATTTAAAGATCCATCGAGACCTACATTGCTTGCTTCCATTCGATAAACGTAAATGTAAGATAAAGGGTCCATTAGTACAAGTCTTTCCTTAACCCAAGACCTATCTTCGTCTTTTTGTGGGAACATGAAACCCGAGACTAAACGGGTATAACCCGGAACACCTTCTTTTCCCGACAAATCAGTGCAATTTTCGACCATAGGCATCCACTCGTGCAATCTACTGCTTTGTGACACTATTTTCCACACCTCGTCTATTGGTGCATCTACTATTCCTCCCACCGACCCGTGCCATTTTTGGTTCACCGCCTCGTTTTTCTGTAGAGGACTCGACATTTTATTAAATGACGATGAGAAGTAAAAGTTTGTAATCTTAATAAAGGATTATATTAACCATAGCTTATATACAATAAGTTTTGAGATGTTCACAAGAAACTAACTTGCTTTCTTGAAACTTTGACAGCCATATTTTCTTGTGTAAGTATCCTATGAAAGGCTGATATTCCAAAGGGTTCTTCCTATGTACCACAAATTTCGCGTTTATTGCATTCAACACCCCCATGTGTAGTCTAATTATAAAAAAAGTTTCCCGTGTTATTAATATTGGCAACAGAACCCTATAATGCATGTTTTTAGCAAACTAGCCCCTAACATCACCGGATCATTTAGGGGGTTTGTGTTAAAAAAAATTGCAGTAAAGGGGTATTTTGCAAATATTAATGATACATTGATTTTTTTTAGCAATTCGCTATAACACAAAGGTTAGTAAATGCAGTAAACTCGACAGACAAACGTCATTGGAAATAACTACGAAAACCAAAAGGGATATTCTTGAATTTACAATTACGAAAAAAAACCGCGTTCTCCTAGAATTTAACTATAATGAAACGAAACGATTTTCATAGCGACGTTAAAAATGAAAATAGAAGTTAAGGAGATATCAAACTGATACAACAATTGATGATACCATGATCATAAATTCACTTGCATCATTAATTCTCGTAGAAAAAAAATAACATCATCGACAAGTTTGTGTACACAGCATTTTCAATCTAGCCGAACGGGAAAAAAATAATAATAATAGAAAATTCATTAAATTCGTCGTGATCAAGCAGAAGCTCCAACGGGTGCAGCGGTTTTGAGCCTGGATGATCCGTAGAGTGTTTCTTCGAATCGGATGATCTCGTTTTTCGATCCGTAAGCAACTTGAGTTCTGTCGTCAAGATTAATAATCACTTTATCGAGAACCGATTGTTTTCCGTCACTGCTGAATCCGCCTGCCTTTTCGATCAAGAATCCCAACGGAGCCACTTCAAACAGCAGCCTCAGCTTTGCTTTTGCAGTTGGAGATATCACATTTGTGAATATTCCCTTTTCTTTCACTATGATCTGCATGTAATAAAATTCATTTTTTTATTTAATAAAAAATATAATACGGTTATATAAATAAATATAAGGATGAACGAAAAGTCGAAAACTAGTTGATTACCTGATTAACATCAGGGACCATTCCTCCTGTGTATCGCAACGTGTATTTCTCGCGGACATAGTAGTCGATCAGCTGTTCGATATATATATACAAATTGCTATTTCATTTATATTTCACAATTTATTTAAAATATTAAATAATAAAATAAATAAAAAATAAAAAAAGACCTTGGCATAATCAGGGTTGTCAAAGGTAGCCCTCAAGTTACCAGGGGAAAACATTTTCCCTTCTCCAATTGAGGTTGTATCTTTCACATGTTGCCATTTTCCTGCAAGAAAAATATAAAATTAAATTAAATAAATACATTATCAAATCACATAAATAATCAAAAAAAAAAAGAAAAAAAGACCTTCGTCGAGGAGGAGAAACTCGTGTGTTCCGGGAACATCCTTGAGGGCAAGAACGTAAGTAGTACGAGGACCGAAAATGCCCATAGCTGCAGCCACTTGTTGAGAACCGGTTACACCAGTAAGCTTGTCGCCTGGCCATACTCCGAATATTGTACCTACTGTGAAGTTTGTGTCCACTATGCTCGATCCGTCTAGTGGATCGAACGCTACACTGAATCCTCCTGCACACGTAAACAATTTTTTTTATTTATTTATATATATAAACTAAAATATACGAGGAAAAAAATAAATCGAATCTTGATAATACACACCTTCAGCAGGTCCTCCCATATCTTGTAGCTCGGGTACTTCTTCGGAGCATGCGTATTTGCAGTAGTGAGAATATTCCAGTGCCTATTATTACATACGCGTCGCCAAGTTTAAAAAATTGTTAGATTCATTTCGTGCAAATATTATTTATTTGTGTCGAATTCGATCAGTTTTTCGTTACTCTTGCGTAAAGTGTTGTAACAGTTCGTAGAAACAGAATTAAAAAGGACACGAATTTTAACGTGGTTCATTAATATACATAGATAGAGATTATTCAATTCTAATAAATAATATATATAATTATATAAATTGACCTCGAAAAGAAGCTTGTCGGCGAGCATATCAACGGCTAGTTGTTCGTCGCCGAAACTGTTGACACAAGCTGTTCCTCCACAAGAAGCAGTTCTCACTTTGAATGCAATTGTTCTTAGTGCTTCTCCCATGCATGTCATTAGCCTAATCAGGCCCTTGTCTTTCGTGGATTTCGATAGAAACTCTTCCTGCAATCAATCAATCAATCATTCAATTAATCAATCAGTCAATCAATCATTCAATTAAGCAAAATTTGCTATGCTCACCAGGCTGTCACCGATCTCGCACTTGGTCACAAGGGAGGAAGAATTCTTTGCCTTGACAAACTTCAACGAAGATTTTGGCGCCACACGCAACGATTCTCCGAACAGCGAGCTTGCTTTCAAACTCTGCATTTTCCAACTTTCATAGTTTATAAAACTTGTAATATAACAAATATATTAAATTTTTTTAGCTAATCATTTCCTTGTTACGTTATTATTCTAATCCGATACGAGGATCATGATATTCATAAAAAACAAAAAAAAACAAGAATTCAATTAAATTAAATGGATAGTTCAGAAACAAGAAACCTTGGAGCTAAAAGAAGGATAAACGGAGCGGGGCGAGGCGAGGGCAGCCGAATATTGCTGTGAAGAAACATTAGGCAAGATTGTTGAACGAGTACAACATGCAATGCTAGTCTCCATTTTTTTTCTTTTTTTTTAATAAATAAAATAAAATTATTTGCAAGAAAAAAAATGTTGTTGCTTATAGGAGGAAGTTCTTGTAACTAGTTTTCAGCCACTTAACTGAATTTTTTTGGGAGTGGAGGGGATAGTAGATAAGCAGCTAACCATGTGGTGACACGTGGCTTCTGCTTAGTAGATGGACTGGATGATGTATATAGTGAGAAAAGGTTGTGGGCATTTTCTATCTCTTATAAATCTGTGGCTCAAATATATGTGTGCTAATAATTTGAGATATTGTGTGAAAATGGTATTTTCATTTTGTCATCATTTTGTTTGTATCTGCAATTTGGTTTATTGCATAATTTGATGTCAAAATAAATACAAGTCGATTGAAATTCGACAGCTAGCTGTCGAATTTGATCTGTATCATTTTTTTTTTTTTGAAAAAATTGCAATTTTTTCTTTTTTTTGTGAAATTAACCCCAAATTTATTGCAATGTAAGATAAAAAACATATTCTAAGTGTTTTTGGTCAAAAAAAAAATTGAAAATTATCAAAAATATTTTCATTTAAAACAACCAAAATCCATATAAAACTAAATTAAAAAACAAGTAAATCAAATAAAATCCATCAAACAACATCCATCTAAAAAAATACAAGACTAATCCATGACTGAAAGAGCGTCAGCCAGCCAGCCATCGAGTTCGTTGATTTTTGTGAGGCTGAGGAAAGCTCATCGTACAACCGGCAAAGACATGCAGTGCCCCAAGCATACTCGCCGATCCGATCCAAATCAGATACAAGATTTAGATACTTCACGCTTACCATGTTGCCTGTCTTGTCGCACAGTATAGTACACCCGAGCAAAAATAACAAATACGCCCGAATGGCGTATGTCCTCTTCTCCGCACTATCTCTCATGGTCACTTTGCTAAATTTAGCCTTCAACCATTCCAACTTCACCGCTTTCTTCTTGTTTACATCGTCCGGGTACTCACCTAGCAACTCGAACATCAAACTACTGGACTTCGTTTTGGAATCACGGATCAAACGCTCGCAAGATACGGTACGCCCAACAACTGGCAAACCGACCAACGTACTTACATCGTCAAGTGTGATGGTCATCTCTCCAACAGGTAAGTGAAATGTGTTGGTAGCTGGCTGCCATCTCTCTATGAAGGCTCTAAGTAGATGGCCGTCCACAGTGTTGTACGATGCTTGTACAACTGACATTAATCCACATCTTTGTACTACCTCTGTAATAAACGGCGCCGGCTCCCAACCTTTCAATGTTCCTGTGTGATTTCGAATTCGAAATTCTGAGCCGCGCTCCGAGCGATCTGGCCCTCCGTTCACAATATGATAAGCAATGTGCTTATCAAATTTTGTGTACAATTCCGGTATCTCGGGACCTCGGACCGGTTCGTTGCTCGAATCACCAACTTCTACAGTCGAAGGTAGAGCCGGCACCGGATTCGTTGACGAAGAACCCTCTCCAGACTTCTTCTTGGTCGTGGTCTTTTTCTTGGTCGTGACTGCTATGCCCTTGCCTCTATCGGATAATTCCTTCCTCTTCTTACGGTTCGAGACAGTCGGAGGTATACGAGGTTCACGTGGTTCTTCCACTGCAAAACAACACACAAATAAAAATTAATATACATAATATAAACACAAGCAAATAAAAATAGGAAAGAAAACAAATTAAAAAAAAAAAAAAAAAAAAAATCACAGTTCAAATTCGACAGGTAGCTGTCGAATTACCAAAATACCAAATTCAACAATTTCACCTTTTCGACACCTATATGTCGATTTTTGATGAATTTTCGACATCAACCTGTCGAAAATTCCA
>NW_012193006.1:0-21575 GCF_000504015.1 Erythranthe guttata | reverse complement strand
AGTATTCAACTAAGCAAAAGTTGGAATTTAAAATAGTTGCCCCCTTAAGGTAAGGTCAAATTACCAAAAAACCCCTCATTTTTGTATAATTGCAACCATTCTCTCAACTATGCATTGTCTTATACGTTCACACTTACAAGATCAAATTTACCAACTGAATGATCGAATACATAGTTGAAGGGGGTTTTTCGTAATTTAACTTCAGGAAGTTGGCCGTAATTTAGAAGAAATTACACGAATCATTTAACTAGAGCTACAAGAATTTTCAAAAATAAAACATAAAATGGGTGTCTAGCAACATTCTTTTCAACTAAACGATTACACGGTTCATAGTTCATAAATACTTTCCTATTTGTAATAGTATAAGATAAAACTCCTGCTACTTTTGTAAAACAGTTACATGTAGAACACAACAAGATACATTGCCTTCAAACCTGAATTCACAATGCTTATCATTTGGGAAAATGTATAAATAATATAATATAACCAATTTAGAAATATTTTCTACGTCCATCCACAGTGAAGGAAGCCAACACGTACGTTACGAACTTTCATACATAGCTTTATTTGTTCTCCGCATCACCAACTGCGGCTTCTGTGATACTTGTCGTTGCTTCACCGTTTGCTTGTTTGCTTGTGCATAGGTTATCGGCACTCTTTTCACCTAGCACACCACAAACACATCATTTTATAACTAACTCAACATTCAACCAAAGCTTTTAAACAAATACAAATTCTTTCTCAACATACATTCATTACCTGAAGCTGAAGTTTGGTGTTTATCAACTCCCTCTTTTGATTGGTCGACCAATGGAGCCGATAGGTCAACAGCCTTTTGGACAATCTCTTTCGTCTCATTTACCGACTTAGAAACCACAGCAACTTCAACAGACGGAGGAGTAGCTGCAGCATTCGGCAAACCAGATGGAGGCTCAACAACAGTCGCCAGCTCAGCAGGTTTCGCCGAGTTACCTTGTGGTGGTTGAGCTTCGACACCGGGCCGCCTGTTTGGTGGTAGAGTGGCGGAATGGGGTGGAATCGGAATCGGTGCTGCCTTCTTCTGAGCAGTGCGCATAAAATGCACATTACTAGGGAGTTGACTTGTGGTGGTCAACATGCTTGTAGTTGAGGAGGATTTCATCATCGAAGTGCCTCCACCTCCGGTGGTGATGTGGACCACGTTCTGAGAGCGTGCCGCCGCCTCGATTAGTGAGGAGGCATCTGCTGATGTGGCAATGCGGGCCCCCGCAGCAACTGCAGCAGCTTTGATCTTTGAATCTGGGATAATAGTATTCGGCTTTGTTATGGTGGGAACCTGAGTTTTTGGAGGGCCAGCCACTCCGAATTGTGGATTTAAAGCCTTTTGAAATTGTTGCTGGGATTTTATGCCACCTGATGATAGTTCAAAAATAAAGATCAGAATAAGTACAAGGAAATTAAATAAAAAAAAGTGCACGCAATTAAATAATTATATATATGTGCAAGATGAGACGATTTAGTGTCAAGTAAACGATCCCAAGACAATACTTTCCACCCAATTTTTTTACGAGGGAGACCCTACGGGGAAGCTCAATTATTGCCAGGATCCAGATAAAGGGGTTCTTTTTTTTTAACCAAACCGAGGTTTAAATAGAGGTAAATTTGTTCAAAAGCTCGATAGGAATAACCATGACTGTAGGTACATTTCGCCATAAAATAGTTATATATAAATCAATAATAATCATCAAAAGTCGAGTAGTATAGAAGAAGTGGAGAGATTTACCAGTACTCATATTACGATTTGCATGGAAATTGTCGCCCATTGGTGTATTTAGGGCTAGGGTAATGGCCCGATGAGCAGCAGCCAATTGAGATTCAGAATGTTTCGAACTGGTTCCCACATTTGAATCGCTCTGCTTTTTCCTCAAAGTTCCCCACCTCTGTGCATGTTGATTGCATTCAGTTAAATTGAATAAAAATTCTTCATATGAATACAAATGACTGTACCGAACCAAGGAAACCTAATCAGTTACAGAAACGATAACCACTTCTCTGACAATGCCAGACAACGAGTATAATCAAAGTTAGTCGAAATATAGTCTTGCGGCACGTTTATGGCATTAATACTCCACGGTGGCTCAACGGTCAATCAAGGATATCCTTGTTATATGCCTTATTCACTATGATATTCGAATTTGCCCTTACCTAAAAGCAAGCTTTACCTCACTAATGGAATTCCGATTCGTATTCTATCTATTCACCCCCAGATCAGTGAAACTAGCTTTCAAGCTCTCTTCGGGTAAATCAAAGCAAACCCTCATTCCAAAGTCGAACCTGAACTTGATCCCTTTTCCCGTTTAATTCCCAAAACTTAAGAATTTCTAATAGCAACGCATATGATAACTATAGTTATTTTTGTACTTAATTCTAAAGGGGAAAGAAATACAAATAGGATACATATTAAAACTAGCATGCTAACAAAAGACGAACCTCCTCAAACTACTAAACGTAAAAGTGTTATAAACCATGAAACATGAATTTAGTACCTGAGATAGCTCTGATGCTTTTCTGTCATTCTTGAAATCTCCCCTTGCAATATTAGCCCAATTTCGTTCTCCGTATTTTTTAACTGCAGCAGTGAGTTTCATGTCGTCTTCTGTGGACCAACCCCTTCTTCTTCTTCGGGGCGGAAAAGTTATTCCAGATGTCGCATTGTTAGGCGGCCTTTTCTCGCCACATGTCCCAGAAGACACTGGCTGCTTTTGCACAGAAACAGGAATGCTAATATTTGTCCCCTGTATAGCTCTAGCAATAACTGAATTATCTGAAGCCGAGGTGAATGCCTTCAACTTCGGCACGTTAATAGTCATCGGTGCTTCAATAGTCAAATTGTTTGGGGGATGTGAATCTATTGGATAATCAGAAGCAATTAATACCTACAAAAAATAAAAGCTCCTTCGTTAGACACAAATGGAAATTAGCACTAGCAAGCCAATCAAAGAAAAACAAAAACATACTTGGCAGATTAGTTACTAAACATACACCATATTAATTACAGAATGATTCTATGAACAGGAAGTATGAAAATCAGCATACCTGATGACACGTACATTTATTCAGTATATTTAAAAAAAATAGGTGACTTAGCTCTAGAGATTTTCAAATTAAAAAACAGGTGAACTCAGGAAATCCTATATTTAATATTAAACTCTTACAACCTTTTCATTCTCAATTTATTCTGCCACAATATAACCAAATATTCATCACGTTTCCAATATGTTATACCCTCATATAAAT
This sequence comes from Erythranthe guttata, assembly GCF_000504015.1. The sequence continues at coordinate 18,299 of NW_012193006.1, read as the reverse complement.
TCCCACAAAACAGATTAAACAAAACAAACCATAACGCTAGTAATTGGAGACAAACTAATTGCGCCACAACCAACAAGGAAGTTTGACAAACAGTACAACCAAGAAACATTACTGAGGACCTAAAGACGAATAATAAATAATTCAACCACACCGACATTATCGTTCATTAGCACACACTCTTCTGCATTTTACAGGTTTCAAATTAAGACAGCAATGTAACTTTTTTCAAATTCAGTAAACACCATATTGGAAATTAACTACCTCTTAATTTCCTTTAATACTCTTAGAATAAGTATTCAACTAGATCGAGGGTTCTCATACACACATCTTGTATCATTAAAAATTTCTACCAACGTGACCACCTATAAACACTATTAGCCACAATTATGCCCCAATCAACACAATATTAAAGCTTTGTAAGACTATAATCAGATTATCTAAACCGGCGAATCAGATCATTACACTGCACAAAAGCCCAACAATCTCATAATCTATCTGGGTGCACGGAGTAGAATCAGAATCTGGCATAATTGGGTAACTTTTATCTGATCTCCATGATAAGCAGTTAATATTTAGAAGGATTGCATACACTGTCTGAGATGCATTAGAGGTAAAACAAGATAGGGTGATCTATGAATAAGTATCTATAAAGTGGCTCAAGTGATACCCCTCGGAATAGCCAAAGAATTGATTTGGATGTCTTTAAATGATAAGGAATGAGGTAATTATAAAGACTCGAATATTTCAGCTGACAGAGTGAAATGGGGGAAAAGGAACATATGTATGCGTCTATGTCGCATCTGGTAAATGTTTATATATCTGGGGATAAATAGTTCATGTTTTATACTCCATTCTACAATAGTTTCCTCTTTCTAGTGAGTACAAAATACACTATTTAACAATATTTAGCTTACTAAATTTTTAGAACAAGAATCGTGGCAACGATTCTGATGAATAAATCACATACTTACTTTAACACATGCCACAGCCTCCATTGAAGTTTCCCTGTTGACAGCAGGAAAAGCCTCTACCTCATATTCTAAGTCACTATCATCATCCTACAACCGAAAGCAGAAAATAAACATCAGAAATATTGACCAACAATCAAATTAACAAGCCTACTAGAGAGACTAAATTCACGAAATTCTAACGAAGGCATGTAAAATTGCCTTAGTATCCAAAATTATTAGTAAGACTGGCTATGAGTTGACGAGCGTTAAAATATATACAGCAGACAGACCTAAATAAGAATCTGAAAAGGTACGCATACCATAGGGTTTGTAGCATTGTCAAATTGATCTGTTAGGTTTTGCCCATATGCAAGATGGCGCCAAAGCATTTGACACTCCCTTGCACTGGAAATTCCGGTAGTAGTGTTTTTCACAATTGCATTCCAATCAATTTTCTCTCCAGCAACTTTCTCCACCTCTTGCAGTAATGTCAGCACTGTCTTCACAGAGTACCTTAAGGGAAGAAAAAAAAAAGGAACAACCGTAAAGGAATTTTCTCTAATTTTGTCGCTTACGTTCCAATATTTAATAGGGAAAATAACATTACCTTTCTAAGAGAATGGACATGTCTTCTTCATCGATGGAGCCTTTCTTTGGCTTCCTTGATCTCTCAACCATTATTAGTTAAGAATTGTTATTGACGGTTCTTTCAGGGGGTGAAGTTTGATTTGAACGTTTGGTGTGAAACCTTTGAGAAATAAAATACAAGTTGAGAGACGGAGAGAAAAGGGTGAGGAGGAAACCAAAAAACAAAGAAGAAAGGTGCCAAATAGAGAAGTTGTCTTTTAATATATGTGTACATTCTCAGGCAAACAAATTTGCATAGTAGTGTTTAAAGTTTTATAGTGTAGGACCAGAATGAACCTTATAATCTCAGAAATTTACGAATACATCTACCAAGAACTGTGAGCTAGATTTGTGCTCTCAGGTGGAAGCTCGATAATGACTACATAAACTTAAATCATTTGGTAAATTTTAAACTATGATCTCACTATTGCACTAAAAAAAACAATGTTCCAAATGAAATGTCATAATTCTAGTAATTGACCAGAATATCTGCGGAAGAATAAACTCCATCAACTGTAATAATACAAGTACAAAAACCTGACATATTAGAAAAAAAAAATTAAAATTTCTTACTATGTGGTTGTGTTTTAAGAAATTTACTTTTTTATTTCAAAATTTTGTCAGATATATTATATCCATGCAAAAGATGATAAATATAGTACTCAAGAATAATAAATAAAGTAATCTTTAACACAAAAAACGGTTCCATTTTAAGCCACACCCACGGTGGCCAATAGAGAAAAGGAAAAGGTGGTCTGTGTGGCAAACTCAATGAATGTTAAGCTTATTTCATTTTTGCTTTTGTGATGAATTCCATTCAGGTTGCAACCACGGTTATTATAAGTTTTTTTTAGATGCAAATTGTAATTACCACATTTAGTGTTGGATGGGTAGTCGGAATATCTTAGGTAATGTATTTTACGGGAACGTGCATGGATAAAACTGGACATTTCCTAATTTAAATATCCTCTGACGTAACTTTTATTATAATTGCTAGTGTCGGATCAAGCTTTATAATATGTTATGTTGTTATAAATACGAAGATTGGTGTATTACTGGTGCCAAATCAAGATTCTACATAATGTTATGTTGTCCAAACTGGATATCTTAACCATCACCGAATCGGATGCGACAATTATGTCATGAACACATTTACATAATTTTTTAGACACTAATAAAACAATTGACAACAGTAAATGTCAAACAAACATAAAAAGTCTCCCACAGTAACAAAGACCAAAGAAAAACTTTTTTACCACAGTTAGAAGAAAAACTTTTAGTTCAGAATTCATGCAAAATTTACTGGAAAATGACAAGAATCGCATCTATAAATCATTAATAGGCTACAAATCAAATATTGATCTTAACCAAAAAAAGAAACCACGTTTCGAAGATTCTTTCTATTTTCGATGATTCTACAACACCAAGGGAAACGACAACGGTCACATATAAGCCCATTAATGGCTACATTACATGTAAACTATTAATTGACAGCAACTACATCCATCGACATAACACCTACGTAGTATTACTCAAGGGCATTTCAGACATTCTACAAATACTACTGGAAAAATGACAACAATCACATTTATAAATCATTCATTGGCTGCAATAACATGTTAATCATAAAACTCATGCCATTTCAAAGATCCTTTCTACTTTCAATAATTCTACAAGACCAAATCGAGAACAAGAACAATCCACATAAGCCATCAATGATTACATCAAATTTAAAAACCATTAATCGACTGGATTACAGCCAGAAAAAGAAAAATACCCATGCACGTACCACTCGAGAACATTTCGAAAATCCCCTGCTCCATAATTGTTGTACATTGATTGAGAGAATAGTCCAATTATCCGGAAAATGCAATCAACGTGGCACAACAATTCTTCTACAATAAAGCAACTATAGAATTTACGGTAACTTACTCACTCTTTTATCTCTCACTAAATTTTACTTCCCTATACAAATCATCATCATTGAATCAACAATTGGAATAAATCCCAAAAAAAGTGCATTCAAACAGCAAATCTAAGAAATGTGCATAGGAAAAGAAAACAACAACGTGCATACAAAATTCTAATTCTGCCACTTACTTTAGAATGAGGGCAATCCCATCGAAATAGAGTTAACAAAAGATAGTCGATATATTAACTTAGAGCAAAAAGAAGAGAAAGAAGAATGGAAGGTACCTGGATAGCAATTGATTTCGTTTGAGTGTCAGCCGATGATTCTCAGACAAAATCTTCAGCCCTCTTTTTTGCACAACTTTAGCTAATTTACTATTATCAGTTACGATATATATTAGAACTGAGAGAAGTTGATCCTACTTCATTAATGGCGGAAAAATATTATTTTGAGGATTGAAGGTGAAAACGAGAACAATGGTTCAATTTTGTTGATGAAGAGGATGATTTGAAGAGGGGGGAGGGTTTTGATTTTTGACGGTGGTGAAAGTGTTGATGCTGCTTTTCAAGCACAGTCGAATTCGGTGAACAAAAAGGAAAATTTGCCAGATTGAGTAAATAGTTTTGGGGGTGAAAAAAGAAGAAAAAATGAGTTGGTGGGGAAAAGAGCAAATTACAAGAATTTATGGGGAAAGGGAAGGGCTAAAACGTAATTTTTTCTCTTATAATTTACTTTCTTTCTTTCTTTTCTTTTTTTTTTCTCAAATTCGTGATTCTTATTCTTACAAATTTGATTTGAGAAATCAAGATAAAATTGATTTTAATGTGATCCAATCCAATTAAATAGTAGGATTAGATTGGTCCACTACACAATTCTCGGTTAAGTATTATGATTTTCAGGTTAAGATTCGATTCGATTTTTCAACTTTTACATGATTGGATTGTTTTTTTCACAATTCATTGAATTTTTGACGATTCAAAACTTAATTACTTTTTTATGTTAAAATTAAATAAGAAAAATTTAGGACAAAATAAGCACAATTACATTTTTCGTTCCTTACATTTCAAATTGTAGGGTAAATTACAAACACCCCCTGAGGTATGGTCAAATTACAAAAAAATCCCTCTTGTTTGGATAATTACATTTACCCCCCTCAACTATGATTTTTTCTTACCTTTTATGGTGCCAAATTCAACATAGTCATCTAGATTCCGTGAAATGTGCTCTAGTTTGTACTCTTTGTGTAAAAAATACAGTTTCTGATGCACCACAAACTGATATATACAAGCTAAAAATCACATATTATGGTCATCTTGTTTCATAATGTAGAGTTTGAATGGGATAAAACGGGTACAAAAGTGATAATGTTCCATATAATCTCGAAGATTCTACTAAATTTGATGAGTTGAGGGGGTGGTTGTAATTATCCAAACAAGAGGGTATTTTTGTAATTTGGTCATACCTCAGGGGGGTGTTTGTAATTTACCCCAAATTGTACTTTTGATTCATGATGTTTTTTTTTTAAGAGAACACTTATTATTTAGATGATATGTGCCAAATCAGAACGAAGAGTTAAACCCTCTAGCACAATATTACAGGACAGTTTAGCAATACCGTTGGCTAAACAATTATCCGAATGCTTTACAAAACGAACCAAACAACAATGAAAATCTTGAGCTATTCTTCGGCAATCTTCCACAATAGCTCCGAAAGATTCAGTCACACTATTTCCATCACGAAGTGCTTTGATGACTTGCAGACAATCTTTAGGTTCAAGTTAGGTCTTAGGTTATTTTCGTGGCTATAAGCCTCCAAGACACTAAAGAACCGTGCGCATTTTTTTGGAAAAAAAATCACTTCATAGTATTGAAAAATTGCTAAGACGTTCTGTGGGGCAGAACTATGTCATTGTTGCATATGCCAACATATACAGATATGTTGTATAGATCTCGAGGAATATCAATCGCGTTTTTAAAGGGAGTTCACGCTTGAAGGGAGTTCAAGGCACCCGGGGTGGAGCTGTTGGAAAGACAGAACTGTGTCATTGTTGCATGTGCCAACATATACAGATATGTTGTATAGATCTCAAGGAAGATCAACCGCGTTTTTAAAGGGAGTTCACGCTTGAAGGGAGTTCAAGGCATCCGGGGTGGAGCTACTGTGGAAAGAGACACGAAGTTTGAGTTGTGTACAAGAACGACATAAGAATTAAGAGAGAGTCTTAGGCCTTGTTTGACAGTGCTTAATGAGCTCTTAATGGCCTCTTAACAGAAGCCATCTCTTACTCGGTCAGATGTTTCACAATTCAGCGCATTTGGCATGGAACTCTGAACGGAGCTGATATTCACTTACTAGTTCCAACAATTGAGCTTATTCATTCAGCAGTACAACTGAATGTATTTAAGACAAATATGTCCCATGGTAATTTGAGTATATCAACCAATTTTATATTAAATTATATAGTGGGGGTTCAACTATCTATGTAATATGCCACATTTATTGAAAGTGGAACACAATTGGGTTCGTTTGTTTGGGATAGAAGTGATATACCGATATTTTTTTATAATAGATAGATGGATGTGAGGATGTTTTTATATTGGGGTTTAGAAGAAAAAAAATGAACTTTGATATTTTTATTCATTTCCATGGCTAGAAACTTAGAATTGTGCCAATCAAACTTTCTTAAGGACAATATAGTAAATCACACGATTTAGATGTAATAAGTTCTGAGTTAACAAACAAATTTAATTGTTCAACATTTGGTGTTCATACATTTTTCTTAATCAATCAGATATGTATTCAACATTTAGTATTCATCGCTTAATTCTATCAAACCTGGCCTTATTTTCATTAAAAGAGTATAATAAACTAATATTTAAGAGTGTCATGGTTTTTTTAGTATTTTTTCATTACAATTTAGTTAGTAGTTAATTTTATTTGTTAGAAATTATGAGGGTTAATATAGTAAAATTACATCATTCAGTTATGATGGGCATTGAAGTTACCAAACAAACTTATACATTCAGTATTCAGCATTCAGACAATACTCTTAACAGTTTAGTTGTGTATTCAGCATTCAGCATTCAGTGTTTAATCTTATCAAACGAAACCTTAATTGTTTTTAATAAGTCCTATTAATGTACACTGTAAATTTGAACTAGTGAAATCATGTTTTCAAATTCACCTGAATATAGGGCACATTTATGTCTGAACCACATTAATTTCTTGTGTTCATTTATCTGCTTTCAGTTGATATAACTGTGTTTACACAAGAATTATAATTGTAACATAATACTGTCTCGATAATTACAAATTAGGTTAATTGATTTTTATAGGCATATAAATTAACATTGGTCAACAAAGCAATATTGTCCGAAAAAAATTGATGTTGTTGTATCGACCGGCCAACCCAACAAAATTTCCTATGGGAGAAAAAAGTTTGAAAATGTTGACAGCACACCGATGTTCGACATCAATGGTCGGCGGCGGTCATGGTAAAAAAGATGGTCTATTGATGAAATTTGGGTGAAGTTAGAATTTCGAATTTCAAATCATGAAACAAGTGTGTTTAGAGGATTAGAGTAATTTTTTCCACAAAAATATTATATAATATATCACAAAATTTTAAACTATATATGTCTACAAATATTATATGATAATTTAACTAAAATATAAAACCTCTTTTCGTTTTTTTCTAATTAAAACATATAATAAAAATAAAAATAATTGTTAAAAACCATATTTCCAAAATACTTCTAAATAGTAATTTTAGCCTAAAAAAGTCAGTTTCACGTTAGATATAAGGATTTATTAGGGATAACCTCCGTGTTGAGATTTTCTAAATGAGGTAGATCCATTTGATTTTTCCCTTTTTGAGATACATTCAAATATGCCAACTTGACACAATATATTATTTAATTTCCCTTTAATACCCCTGTTTTATTTTTGAACGGCATTTATTTCCTTAACTACGTGATATGAGATTGCTGATACGTTGCCTAAAATCACAGAATCAATTAGGTGATTATATTGGCGGTTTCGTTATTATCAAATCGTGTACAATCGGCTTTGAAGAATTTCTCCATCGTTTCATCGTTTTCCATCGGCTTTGAAGAATTTTTTCATCGTTTTCCATCAAACTTGGTCTGATTTCTCGTACATATATTGTTAGATGTGAGTATTCTTGCGTGGTTCTGTTTTTGTTGTTTTTTTTATCTCGTAAATTTTTTATGTATTCTTTCTCGTAGTTTGATGATTTCGTTCCCATGGATTATTGAATTTGGATGTGTGTTTGTGTTACAGTTTTTGTTCGTAAGATCCTATGTTGTTGGTCATAAGCGATGTTAGTCCCGAATTTAGGTTCAGCAATGGTGATGTTTTTTTGTCCAATGTGATATACCAGAGTCGATTTAATATCACATGATAGTAGATTTCAATTCACGTAGTCGAATTAGTAGACTATCATTCATATATTATTGTACTACCATGCGATTAATAGACTATCATACATATATTACTGTACTACCATACATTTATTAACAGACTATTCAATAATAAGCAGTAGACATTAACAAACTATTAGATATTTAATGTAATACCATGCATTTGATCGACAATCGTGCATTTATTAACTCAATTAACCGACTATCATGCATATATTAACATACTACTAAACTAATAATAACGCACAGACATTGAGACTCCATCATTCATATATTAATGTACTACCAAGCGATTAATAGACTATCATTCATATATTAATAGACTATCATTCATATTTTAATAGACTATTATTCATTTATTATCCAATAGGTGAGTTGTTGTTTGCTGGCGAAGGATTTCCAACAGCGACGCAGCGAAATAAACCCCTGTCAGTGGATTTTTTTGGGGGTTATGAACGAATACACTCCATTAGTCGATTAATTAACCAGGCGTTCCTTCTACGGTGGTGTGATGGTCCGGTGAAGTCGGTTGCGCCGTCGTCCCACGGGATGTGATTGCTGGATTTCGGCATCTGGTTTAGAGAGGATTTCTGGATCTCTGTTGCCGTCTGTAGAATGGGGTAGTGGTTTAATGGGTAGTTGTTGTTTTGACGATATTATAGGGAGTGATTTCTTCTAATTTTCAAAAGGTAATGTAACATGATTTATGGAATTTTATTCAGGACATTTTTTGGTATTATAAAAAATGTGGGTTTCTCTCAAATGAAAAATATAAGATTTGATTTATCCATATTTTTTGAAATTCTCAGGGGTTATATCTAATGGACCCTAGATATAAACGGTCAACTCAGATAGTGGACCGAATGTGTCTAAAAGTAGTAAATTTAATGCGAAATTTGTCCATGAATGTAATTCTCTCGAAACAATACATAAAAATCTTTACACTTTTAGCTCAAACGACAAAGATAATTTATCTCACAACTCTTTCTCCTTGTATATCTCAATATTAAATATAACTTCTTTCAAACATTATCATGTCACTAGCAATTTTTGATAAAAATGTTGAATTCTTACAATTTATAAGTCCAGCAAAAAATATGTAAATATATTTATACTACTGGCAATTTTCAACAAAAATATAGAATTCTTACGATTTATAGTTTATTACGATTTACAAATTATAAATTTAGAAAAAAAATATTCAATTTGATTTGTAATTTTCAATAAAAACATAGATATCTTCCAATCTATGGTTTGTTACGATTTACGAATTACTAACGAATCAAGTTTGAATACATATTTTTGTTTGATAAGGCACGTGCTTCAGCTCGAGATCAAGCTTGGCTGAAAGAAAATAATAAAATACTTACGTAACGATCAAATTAGCCTAACACTATTTTATTCGACTCGACCAAAGCCCGTTCGAGCTCAACTCGGTAGCTTGCAAGAAAATATACCAACGGGAGTGCACGCTAGCACGGAAATCTCCATAATAACCACCACCGTTCAGCAGATAATTTACTTTCATCGATCGAGAAAACAAGCATATTAAATGTCGAGCAGAACAAACGACTAGTTGCTACTTGCTTTCGCATATTGTACAAAAAGAGCAGATACACTAATTAACTATTCCCTTACGAAAGGAGTCACTAATTCAACGGCAAAGAGTTACTCGATTGCAGCCTTTCTAACCATGCAATCCTCGTGCTCGACTTCTTCAAGTTAAGGAAAATTTCCCTATACTCCTTCTTCAGAAATATATCCAACCCAAATAAATAGAGCTCGCATCCTTGCTCCAGTTCTTCGATCGAATCCAGGCCCTTGATGCATTCTTCAATGCTGTAGCTCAATTTGTGCGGTGGAGATTGCACCGTAACACCGCTTCTTGATTCTACTGCATCGTTACCATTCCCAACCATTGGCTCTTCTTCCACATGCATATATGTATTATTTCCCGGGTAATTATTATGCTTCCTAACAACACTAATAGGCTCTGCTCTCGTATAACAACTGATCTTTCTCGCACCACAATTTCGTCTTTTTCTCACCCCATAATCTTCAGCCCCGCCGAACACAATGTCCAGCTTGTCTGCAAACAGGAGCTCCTTCGATCGAAACTGTGCAGCGTCTGGATTTTCCTGTAATTAAAACCATTAAAAAAAATAGTCCCGAACTTATAGTATTATACCATTATTATTAACAAAAAAAAAAAGAGATGTACGCACTCGTATATATTGATCCCATTCTTGTTCAGTGGCTCCAAAGCTTCGTTCGACTGGATCCCATTTAAGCCATTCGGTGGAAACGAGATCGTGCCAGATTTTCCAGTTTTTCTTGGTCATATCCCAGTGATTCTTCAGCTGAATCCTTTCGTATTTTATACCTGTTATCGAGTGAAACGAACCCAAAAGATTATTCCAGCCATTTTTAGTTAAATGTGTGCCTGGTTTATTTCCTATCGATATCTGCTCGAGGCACAAGTCGATGAACAATTCATGATTCTCGGGCGTCCAACTGGCTTTTACTTGGTTGATTTTTTGCTTCCCGGAATTCCTCTGGCTTCCCATTTGCAAGCTCCGTTTGTTACAGCCACAAGCGAAATCTGTACGAATTAAGTCGAGTTAGAAATATACATGATTTACGATTTAGTTCCGAATTCCAATAACCTTACTGTAATTCATCTAAAGAACACTACTCTGTAGACAATACACATTAACATTCAAAAATCTAACATATTCCAGAAGATGAATTAACAAAAGGATCGAATAATTATCTCTGTCTAAACCCTAAATCAAAAATCCCTAAAAACAACAAGATAAACAAAAACAGTAAAAAGGAATTTGTAGCACATTTTGCTTGAGCACATTTATTTACAGTACTCACAATTGTTGAGCATGAGAGATTGCAATTCCATCACGAAATCAAATACGGTAAAAACGGGTATTCAGAATTCACCGAAACATAATTTACCACCAAAAAATAAAAAAAAATGAAATAAAACCATAAGAAATGGGAATCAAACAAAGGTTAAGGAAATATTCAGAAAAATCAAAATTAAATTGAAAAGAAGTAAACGAAGGGATCGAGAAGAAGCAGCAGGCTCACCATTCAATTTGGGGATTTTAGGGATTGAGAAAACATCGGCCTGTTCGAAACCGAATTGTGCTGTCGAGAAATAGCTAAATATACATTTTATTTGGAAAGAATCGTAAAAAAAAAAATACGAGTGCTGAGCTGGCACCTTCTCAGTAGCGCCTCACCATACGCCCCCTGCACAAGCACACAGCGTATCTTTCTCGTCTCTGTAACTGAATTTGCCGTTCGGCGGCGTCAAAAACCACGCACTCACAAGTCACAACACACACTACAAAAAAACCCCGCCATAAACCCATAACACACACACACTTGGACGGATATTTCTCTCTCTAACTCTCTCTCTCTCTCTCTCTCTCTCTCTCTCTCTCTCTCTCTAAGGAATGATGCCTTCTCTCCTTCTTCACACCGCCAATCTCCTCCTCCTCCTCCTGGTCTCCGCCGCCTCCGCCACCACCATCGGCGTCACCTACAACGCATCCTCTCCGAAACTTCCACCGCCGGAGCACGTCGTATCTACTCTCCAGTCCCGCGGAATCTCCGCCGTCCGCCTCCTCGAACCCACCCCCGCCGCCGTGCGCGCATTCGCGTACACCAACATAACGCTCCTCCTCTCCGTCCCCAACGACCTCATCCCCTCCTTCGCCGCCAATCGCTCCGCCGCCTCCGTCTGGCTCTACACCAATGTCCTTCCCTACCACCCTCGCGCACACATTTCACTCATCTCCGCCGGCTCCGACGTCATCACTTCTGCCGCCACCTCCAATCCCGACCTCGATCCCTCCACCGTCCTCCTCGCCGCCATGCGCAACCTCCGACTCTCCCTCCTGGACCTTGGAATTCGCACCATACCGGTCTCCACCACCTTCTCCTTCATCGACATTATGACGACGTCGTTTCCTCCCTCCGCCGCTGAATTCCAGGAGCCGATCGGTAATTTGATCCTCCGTCCGCTGCTCCAATTTCTGGAGGAAACCAACTCGTCGCTACTGGTCAATCTCTACCCTTACAACATGTACCGAATCAACTCGGAAATTCCGATCGGCTTCGTCCTGTTCCAGGAGCATCCGTTTAATTTCCGAGACGATTTAATCACCGGAGTTCGGTACCGGAATCTGTTCGACATGATGGTTGACGCTGTCGTAGCAGCCATGACAGTCTCCGGTCACGAGAGTATTCCAGTAATTGTGGCGGAGACAGGGTGGCCGAGCGAATACGAGGCTCGGGCGGCCGGAAATTATGCAGAGATGTACTTAAAGGGGCTGATTAAACACTTGAGATCTGGTTTGGGTACACCATTGAGGAAAGAAGGTGTGGCCGAGGCATACATATACCAGCTGTTCGATGAGGTTGATTCGAGCTACAACAATGGCAGGAATGCAACAACTGCTGCAGCTGCTGAAATGATTGGAGGTGCAGAGGCAGGGCAGCATTGGGGGATTATGTATCCCAACATGACTATGAAGTACAATGTTGATTTCTCTGGTTCGCCTAACGGAAATGGAGTAAGTTCGGTGCAGATGGCTGTTGCTTTTCTGGTGAGTGTTCTGCTGTTTCTTTAGTACGAAAAAATTGGATGTTCGGTCATTTTGCTGAATTGGGAATGATAATATGCACAGGTTACATTGTGTTGGTTTGGAGTGTTTGTAATCTTGGCGAACAGCTGAAATAGAAATCTTGTTACTGATGTTATAAAGGCAAAAATTGTGCTGTGATCTGCTTTGTTGGAATAGATGTCACAATGATCCGTTTATGCAATTGAAATTTTTTGTTGGAACAAAATATTAAGTGTTTGATTGTATGGATGCTAGATTAGCTTTCGTAAGATTCTGCTTTATTAGCTGTCTTGGATCTTGATGGGGATGGAAAATTAAAGTCACAACTGTGCTATGAACATAGAATACAGTAGTTTTCCTATCGGTTGTATCTTCTTGCCTCATTTACCATGAAATTTCGAACAGTTTGGTACCTATTTGGAACAATCTTTCAAATCAGTACAGTGTGTTTCAGAATCGACTTATTTCAAATTCTCAACTATAAATCATTTTCGGTCGTATTTTGTACTATTTCATCATCAGTGCATTCCAAAATCTCGTGAACTTAAAGCAGGAAAGGATATAGTATTTAAAGATGCATGCTGCAGTGTTGTTTTTTTTTATCATAAGCGCGGTGCTCTGCATTATATCAGATGAAAAATGAAGTTAGTTATTCAAAATTATGAAGGGAAGTTTGCCGCATGATTATGAAGCTCGCTCGAAAGCATTTATATTTCTTGTTCAGATAGTCGTCGTTTACTTGTTACGCTCTTAGTATTCTTGTTTGAATTGCCATAAATCTTAGAACCAGGGGATTTGAAGGTTTTTTTTTTCTTAAATAAAACGTTAATTCGGGCATCGATCATTTGGTGAATTATATGAATGCACTGTTGCTAGATTAGCTTTTTATTTATTTAATATTTTTTTTTTTTTTGATACTGTTATAATGGAGTTTGGTGTTGCCATGGGTAATTTCTTGTTGAATCTTGATGAGGGTGAAAAGGCAATTGTGCTATGAACTTAGAGTTAAGAAACAGACTAGTTTTTCCGAATGGGGAAGGATCAGATGCATTTTGTATTTTATAATTTGTATGTAGAAATGTTGTTATATATGCCATGCAAAGTTTACATGTAATTTTTTGAATTGTTTGATTTTGATATTTGGAAAAAAAAAAAAATTATAAAAGGTCAACGAGTCGGTTAATTGGGTCAATGTGCCATTGATTTTGAATCTTATGGATGTTGTTAAATAATCTCTGACAATGTTTATATACTCAAGTTATCAACCACTATGTTTATTGAAATCAGTATCAATTATGTTTGCATATTTAAGCTTATAAAAGTCTTTATTTTTTCTGAACATGGTTGAAATTTTTAAAAATAATTAAATTCAATTAAAAAGAATTGAAAGAATTGTTCAAAAATACTTTAGGACGATGCGTTTGGATTTAAAGAATTGTTCAAAAACAGCAAACTCTGCATTTTGATTTGATAGAATGAAGTGGATTTAAGAAATAATTAATTTGCTAAAAGGGCTTTTAAAGTTCAGTCAACAGAAGAAAAAACAAATCAAATATGTAAAGAGTAGTGCAGATGCCAATGGGCACAGACAATTTGAACATAACCAATATGTTAAGGAGAAAACCATATACCATTTAACCACTAATCAAAGATAGCTACAAATTGATAGAATTGTGAAAAAAAATTCACTAATCATTTAAAAATTAAAAAAGAAAAGAAAAGCATATATGGTAACAAGATGAAGTATAGGGCAGATTGAGCCTTGCTGAAAGAATATATATATATATATAATATAATGGTAAAAAAGATGTTTCTTTGGTGACTCCAAACTAAAAAAAGTTAATAGAACTTGTGGTGACTCAGCTAATATTGGTTCAAAAGCCTCTGTAGGCCGCTTCGCTTTGCTTCTGGGCCGAAAATAGAATATATCAAATACACAGATGATGATGATGATGATGATGTTGAGTGGTTGGATTTGATTATTTAGAAGTAGTGCGTTTCTTGGCTTCACTGTAGAGGATTACACCGAATACGGTGAGAGTATAACCGAGCATTCCAGTCACAGAAACGGGGTTCCTAAATATCAATATTGATATTACTACTGCTACTGCCCCTTTTGCATTTCCAAGCACCTGTAACAAATCCCGTAAAAGTCTTAATTAACACACCAACGAATTAATTGTCATATTGCACCATTTACATTTTATCATTCACACAAAACATGACAACATAGAGCACATATAATTTGGTCAAACTAACAAGAATTAATGCATATTCAGGCTACAAACGAAATGTGCATCAATCAATGTTTTCTGCAGGAATCTATTTGTAGATGTGATGATGATGCATACATTTCTCAGCTCAAAGGAATAAACATAAGATTATCTGCCTGCATATCTTACACACGTTATCATGTGCAAATTACTATAGTTCGAGCCAACAAGATATTCTGGGACCATATTAATTAACAACAGCAGTTTTTTCGAAAAATTTAAAATGGAGTAGAGCTATACCTGAAGAGTTAAAGCACTGGTGTGCTTGGTGACCAAGAAGTTGGTCAAATTAACGAAATACGCAAGGGCGGAATTGAAAAGCAGTAACCAGATAATTCTGATATCTTCTCTTGCTAAGGCCAAAGTGATACCGACGACATTTTCTTCCATAAAGAGTGTCGCTGGAAGTAGGACAACTACAGCAATAGGAGCCATGTATAGCAGCAGATTCATTGAATTCAGTTTCTCCCTTCAACACACAAAAAAAATAAAAAAAAATTGTTTTTTTAGGATCTACTTGCGATGATTTTACGAAAGAACTCCCTGCCAGAGTGTTTTATTAAAAAATAAAAATAAATATAAATTATTACCCTTCGGAAGAAAGCAAAATACCCTGAAGGACAGATTTGAGTGCCCTAGCAGCAGTTGCGCCGATACACATGAGAAATCCAAACAAATGGAAACTGGGCTCACCCTTCACCAATCAGAGAGGGTGAATATCAGAATTTAACATTTAATTTCCTGGAACATTCCAAAACAAATACTCAGCTACTCCGTGCATATCACAATCAAGAACTATGTTGCAATAATCAATCACCTTTTTACTTAAAATACAACTTCCATTCTCATAACGCAGTTACAGAAAACACAGTCAATCCTAATTCAATCCCTCACAAACCAATCTCCACTAATATGAAAAAATTTACGTTGAGTGCACAATCCACAAACACATGCACAGATCTTAAATCTGCCTAATAAGGCCCCGTTTGGTTGCCAAGATAAAATTAGCCAAAATAAGATCAAATAATCTAATAAGAACCCAATTATTTTATCGGACCCCGTGACGTCCAACAAAAAAGCTCCCTCAAAAGCAAGATAAACCACGATAACATAATATTTGCGAGTCGACCCGACAAGTTATTGGGGATATCAAACATCAAACAAAGTTCAATTATTTAGTTAATCATAGCTAATCTCCCCAACCAAACGAGGCCTATGTCTTTACAACTTGCTATTACCAGTACCACCAATAACTGAATTTCCCAGTAGTACCCATCACCCCATCAATTAAGCTCTAGCGCTCTACACATAGATTCATATCAAATAAAAACACTCCAGATCAAATTAAATTCAAACAATAAAAATAAAAAAAAAACAAGAAGAAGAAGAGACATACCCCACTAGCAATGATAACGCCGGTAACAACGGGTATGAGAGTCATGTAAGTAAGCCAAGCCTCTTTCTTCAAGGTCATGAAATAAGCAAAAACAGCAGTGAAGAAAGGTGTGGTGGCGCCAATCGCCTGATTAAAGCTGACAGGCAAGTACTTCAGTGAAATATTGCCGCTGACAACGGAAGCGCAGAAGATCAAGCTGAGTGCGGAAATCTTCATGAACTGAACCCTAGATCTTATGGTCTGCATCGGGACCATCTTCAACCAAGCGATTGCGATGTAGCTGAGCAGAGAGCAGGCCATCATATGGCACATCGTCAGGAAAATCGGGTACTTGAACCCGTAATTGCTCAGCAGATACTTGTTCAGCAGCAATACCCCAATGTTCGATGAATACCACGACGCCACCAGCCCGATCGTGAACAATCGCCCGCTGGATTTCATCGCCGACATTCGAAATTGATTTCAATCGATCGACGAATTGTTGGGGTTGGATTGAGGGGAATTGTGAACGGATCTGTAGAAGAGGGAAAATGTGGTGGTGGTGGTGCTGTGGAATTCGACGGTCCAGATTCAGCGGAAACACATCGGAAAATTGATTTGGGGGAATTCTTTGGAGAGTAAAGTAAAACCTCTCCAAAGGATTTGTTTAGAGTTTTAAAATCTATATATATATATATATATATCTTAGCGAGAAAATGTGGTGGTGGACCGGTGGTGGTGGACCGGCGGTGGTGGTGGTGGTGGTGGTGGTTGGGAGGTGCGCTGTATTAGTGGAGTTTTTTAGGACGACCGACGAAGAATTTTGTAGTGGAGAGGGGCCGAATGTGGTTATATTTAATTCAGGGGATAAATAAATCAACTGAATTTATTTTTTATTTATTTATAATTGGGAATATTATTATTAATCAAATCGAGGAATTAAATTAAATATTTTATTTATTGATTTTGTTTTGAAGATTTGGTGAGACGTCTTTGGTAGAGTTGTGTGGGAGCAACTTCAACGTAGGTATTAAAAATATAATCACCCGATTAACCTATCATTAATTGAATATGGCATTTAATATATAGTTATTTATATATTTAAAATTTGATTAAATATTTGATGCTGGTTGGAGTAAATAATTTTTTGTTACCTCAATTGAGTATTTAATGCTTCAATTTGATACATCTCCACCGGAGATGTTCTAAGAGCAACTTCAATATGGAGTTAAAAGTGAAAAAACTAACTTAATTAACTCCATGTAAGAAAAAAAAAAAACTGAATTTCAAAAATTGTAATCAACAAATTAAATTAGTTTCATTTCATCAGAATTTTTTTTTAAATCGAAATTGAGAGGATTCAAAAATTTCATTTTACTTTCACTTGTATTATAAAATGGGGCACCTATTTTGAATACTAATTTTTGCTTAGTTGAATACTATCTAGTTGAAAACCACAATTGAGTACATATTTTTAAGTTTTTTCTTACTTTAATACCAAAATAAAAATAAAAGTACAAAAATACCCTTTCATACAAAATACTAATTACATCAATTTTTCTTTGAAATTACCTATTTGAAAACCAAATAAAAAAAAAGAAAAAAAAAAATCAAACACAAAAAACTCCTTCCGTCCACCTCCCTCCGTCCACGCCGCCCGACGCCGCCGCCGCCGCTCCAACCATCGCCGCCGCCGGACGCCGACGCCAAACACCGCCGAACGCCGCCCACGCCGCCCAACGTCGCCCGAAGCCGCCGTCGTCGTCTTCGAATAGTAAGTTATAGTTGTTTCGATTTTTTTTTTCTTTAATATTTATTTAAGATTTGAATGTTTGATATGGGTAATTAGGATTTGGTTGTTTTAGGTTAGAATGATCGTTAATTAGTAATGGGTGCATCTGATTTCAGTCGATTTGAGCATTGATTTGAGATTCGTGGGTCGGTTCTTGGTTCACCATTTTCGACCTGTACATGTCGATTTTCGATGGATTTTCGACAGGTTGATGTCGAAAATTCATCCAAAATCGACATGTAGATGTCGAAAATGTGAAAGGGTTGAGTTTGGACAGAA
>NW_012193002.1:674533-722630 GCF_000504015.1 Erythranthe guttata | reverse complement strand
TATTATTATTATTATTATTATTATTATTATTATTATTATTATTATTATTATTATTATTATTATTATTATTATTATTATTATTATTATTATTATTATTATTATTATTATTATTATTATTATTACCTTCTCCCGTGTTGCACGGTGGATTTTTTCTCAATAAAAAAAGTAATGTGAATATATAATATGAAAATGTGCTTATTGAACAGAACATTGTGAATAAATGTAACATAATAATTGTTGAAAAAACAGCATGTGTCGCATATAGTCTACGATAAATTTGACATTAACATGGATCGAACC
Source organism: Erythranthe guttata (assembly GCF_000504015.1). Next base: position 722,330 of record NW_012193002.1, on the reverse strand, counting down.
TTACATGTTTCAAAATAAATTATGCAACGGGTTTGCCAGAGAAATAAAAATTACGTTGTCTGTAAAATGTGTAAGCAAATATAAGGTAGTATCAACAATTTAACATATACCATTGTTTTACTGAGAAGTCCAAACAATAATAAATAAATAGAATAACCTTATCAAAACAAAAGAAAAAAAGGAAAAAATTAAATAACTCAACAACGAACAAAAATAATACAAAATTTTGTAGATACATATACTCTTGAAAGTATATAAATGAAATAAATTTGGTAAATTTTTTTATCATTCTTAATGTCGAATATTATAAACTTGACAACAATATCTTGACTATATATGTTGAATGCACCTTCGCATGATACAAAAAAAAAACTTAAAACGTATTAAATGATGTAAAACTTAAGTGCTACATAATAAATAATGTGAAAACATACAAAATTAATTACCTGATTTTTGGAAATACTTATTTATAAACAAAATTTGTTGTGCAGGTGAAAGTATTTCTTTCTCTGTCAACTATAAGTATTTTCAAACTCTTTCGAATGGTAACCCTTGAAAGTCGAAAAAATAACGTATAATTGTCTAGGAGAGAAAAATATTTTTGGAAATATAGACAACACATTGAGTGATTGGCCATGACTTTTATTTATTATCTAGCAAATGAAAGACAAGTAGGAAATTGGCGATATTGAAAAATGAAATTGAATCATCCGGTCAGATGAGGTTAATGACATTGTTGGAATGACATCCTTGTGTCCAATATTTGAGCATGATATGTTGTTTGTCTCATTGAAATGATAATAGACAATTTAATATGTTGGAATGATACAAAATAATTTATAAAAAAACATCAATGGTGAAGAAAATTTTAATTGTGTATAGCTAATGTATTACTTTCAAGGAAAATGTGATGGTGCAAATATGTGTACGATTAATGTATATTATAATTATGGTCATAGTAAAAATATATATAATCTATATAATATATAAAAGTTGAATTCCACACCTAATTGATTGATATTTGTCAATTTCAATTGATGAAGTGTATTCAATTTCATCCCATGTGGCAATTTGATTGGTGAAAATAAATCATCAAAAAACATCTCATCATTTTCAAAATTAAAGGAATTAAATATGTTTTATTATTTATTAATATATTTATATCCTACCATTTATAAAATTTCTAAATATATCAACTTTCTTGGAAACTATAAATAGATTTATTTTTTAATTTAATTTTAATAGAAATTAATTTAATTTAAATTTAAATTTAGTTAAAAATCAATTTAAAGACTTATCTTATTATTGTTGCATGATTGGTGATGTTACGGAAATTTCTTATTTTAATGAATAAATTTGGATTTATATTAGAAAAAAAACATATGGAAAATAAATCATTTAATATTAATATATTATACATTTAACATGAATATAACCAGAGAATATATTTTTTTGTACTAATTTAATATTATATATTAACATTGTCTGTATAAAAGAAATATACATGTTGAATTTACTATATTGCGGAAATTGACACTATTTTTTTTTCCTGCCATTGTGCAATAATATTATCCAATTATTTATCATATTGAAAATTATACTACATGAATTTCATCTTATCTATATAATATATAAAAGTTGAATTCCACACCTAATTGATTGACATTTCTCAATTTCAATTGATAACGTGTATTCAATTTCATCCCATGTAGCAAATTGATTGGTGAAATTAAATCATCAAAAAACATGTCATCATTTCCAAAATTAAAGGAATTAAATATATTTCATTATTTATCAATATATTTATATCCTACCATTTATAAAATTTCTAAATGTATCAACTTTCTTGGAAACTATAAATAGATTTATTTTTTAATTTAATTTTAATAGTAAATAATTTAATTTAAATTTAAATTTAGTTAAATTCAATTTAAAGGTTTATCTTATTATTGTTGCATGATTGGTGATGTTACGGAAATTTTGTATTTTAATTAATAAATTTGGATTTATATTAAATAAAAAACATATGCAGAATAAATCATTTAATCTATATAATATATAAAAGTTGAATTCCACACCTAATTGATTGACATTTGTCAATTTCAATTGGTGACATGTATTCAATTTCATCCTATGTGGCAAATTAATTGGTGAAAATAAATCATCAAAAAAATGTCACCATTTTCCAAAATTAAAAAGATATTAAATTAATTTATTATATATTTATATCATACTATTTATAAAATGCTCTAAATATATCAACTTTCTTGGAAATTTTAAATAGTTATTCTTTAATTTAATTTTAATAGTAATTAATTTAATTTAAATTAATTTAATTTAAATTTATTTAAATTCAATTTAAATTCTTCACTTATTATAATTGTATGATTGATGGTGTTACGAAAATTTTGTATTTTAATTCATAAACTGGGATTTATATAAAAAAAATATTGTGAAATAAATTATTTGATATTATTATACATTTGACTTGAACATGACCAGAGAATACGTTTATCCTTTTTACTAATTTAATATCATATTCGTAATTACCAAAATTTCCCTGATGTTTGTTTCCGTCTTACATCGACCCCCTTACGGTCAGATTGTTCACGAAATTTTTTTCATTAAGTGGAATAATCCCCGAAAAATGCAGATTCTACCCCGCACTCGACATTTGTTTATGCTACTTTTGAAAGACAAAAATTACCCTGATAGGGACTGTACACGAAATATTTATTCTTCTTAAATAACATCTTCACAACTTTTTAGTATTACTATTACCTCCCATAAGGGTAATTATTGTATTTAAAAAGTAAGATAGAAGAAATGTCACGTCTGCAAGGGTAGAATCTACAATTTTCGGGATATTACATTTAAATAAAAAGATTCCGTAAAAAATCACACCATAAGGGGGTCGTGTAAGACATAACCAATCATCTGGGGGGGTTTTGGTAATTATCGATAAGTTGGGGTGCTTTCCGTAATTTAGCCTAAGTTCATGAAATTTTTTGTAATTTATCCTATTAACAACGATTATCGTTCTTTTCACGTCTTATCGTTTTCTTATACCCAGATATTATCTTAAATAATTTTAATGTCATCTTGATAATATAATTAAATATTAATTTCTAATTTATATCTATATAATCTATAAATCTATATAATCTATATAATATATAAAAGTTGAATTCCACACCTAATTGATTGACATTTGTCAATTTCAATTGGTGACATGTATTCAATTTCATCATATGTGGCAAATTAATTGGTGAAAATAAATCATCAAAAAACATGTCACCATTTTCCAAAATTAAAAAGATATTAAATTATTTTATTATATATTTATATCATACTATTTATAAAATGCTCTAAATATATCAACTTTCTTGGAAATTTTAAATATTTATTCTTTAATTTAGTTTTAATAGTTTTTAATTTAATTTAAATTAATTTAATTTAAATTTATTTAAATGCAATTTAAAATCTTCACTTATTATAATTGTATGATTGATGGTGTTACGAAAATTTTGTATTTTAATTCATAAACTTGGATTTGTATGATTGATGGTGTTACCAAAATTTCCCTGATGTTTGTTTCCGTCTTACATCGACCCCCTTACGGTCAGATTGTTCACGGAATTTTTTTCATTAAGTGGAATAATCCCCGAAAAATGCAGATTCTACCCCGCACTCGACATTTGTTTATGGTACTTTTTAAAGACAAAAATTTCCCTGATAGGGACTTTACACGAAACATTTATTCTTCTTAAATAACATCTTCACAACTTTTTAGTATTACTATTACCTCCCCTGAGGGTAATTATTGTATTTAAAAAGTAAGATAAAAGAAATGTCACGTCTGCAAGGGTAGAATCTACAATTTTCGGGATATTACATTTAAATAAAAAGATTCCGTAAAAAATCACACCATAAGGGGGTCGTGTAAGACATAACCAATCATCTGGGGGGTTTTGGTAATTACCGATAAGTTGGGGTGCTTTCCGTAATTTAGCCTAAGTTCATGAGAATTTTTGTAATTTATCCTATTAACAACGATTATCGTTCTTTTTACGTCTTATCGTTCGCTTTTACCCAGATATTATTTTGATTTAATTTTAATGTCATCTTGATAATATAATTAAATATTAATTTCTAATTTATATCTATATAATCTATATAATCTATATATCTATATAATATATAAAAGTTGAATTCCACACCTAATTGATTGACATTTGTCAATTTCAATTGGTGACATGTATTCAATTTCATCCTATGTGGCAAATTGATTGGTGAAAATAAATCATTAAAAAACATGTCACCATTTTCCAAAATTAAAAAGATATTAAATTATTTTACTATATATTTATATCATACTATTTATAAAATGCTCTAAATATATAAACTTTCTTGGAAATTTTAAATAGTTTTATTTTTAATTTAATTTTAATAGTAATTAATTTAATTTAAATTCGATTTAAAATCTTCACTTATTATAATTGTATGATTAATAGTGTTTCGAAAATTTTGTATTTTAATTCATAAACTTGGATTTATATTAAAAAAAAAATTTACAGAATAAATTATTTGATATTATACATTTTACATGAACATGACTATTGAATATGCATTTTTTTACTAATTTAATATTATATACTAATATTATCTGTAAAAAAGAAAGATACATGTTTGAATTTACTATCTTGCGAAAATTGACTCTATTTATTATGCCATGTGTAGAGTAATGTACTCCCTATTATCTACCATATTGAAAATTATACTACATGAATTTCATGTTATTATTTGAACAATTATTGTTTCGTGACAATAAATTTTACGATTGATTTACCTTTTTAAATTATATACTAATTAAAATACAAATTTTATCATGATTATACTAATAAACTGAATAATCTAAGTTAAGTTTAATCAATTGATAAAGAAAAACTAATTGATTTTATATATTTGAAAATATAATAATTCTAAATCTTTGGAATTAAATTCGTTTATCCACTTTATTTAATGGCTAACATTAAGAATATCAATTGTTTTGTTTAAAATGTATAATGATCGTATATACTATATATTGTATTCCAGTAATAAGTATTTCATTATAACTCTAATAAATATAATTAAGTAAATATCTAGAGCAACTCCAACCCAAAAGTATCAAAATGGTTTTGCAAATATTTATGTGCTATTTAATATTTTATTTTGATATTTATCTAAATCATGTATTTGCTCCAACCATAGGTATTAAATAGTAGTTAATTAAATATATCTAACTGCCACATGTTATTTTCTAAATGGACACAAAGGTGGTTAAATTCATAACTCATGTTTGATATTTTATTTTGCATGATTGCATAATGTATTTTTACATTCTGAAAGGTGAAATATCAAAAGACCTCATTTCATAACTCTATTAAAATTAAAAATTACTATTTTGGAGTATAAAAATGGTGGTTAAATGTTTTGATAGCTCATTTAATAATCCCACTCGAAGTGCTCTTGCCGTAAATAGTTTATATTAATAATTCCCCTAATGTTTGTTTACGTCTTAGATCGACCCCATTGTGGTATGATTTTTCAAGGAATTTTTTTATTACGTGGAATATTCCTCTAATGTTTATTATACCCTTGCACATACGACATTTCTTTATGGTACTTTTTAAAGACAAAAATTACCCTCAGGTGAACTTTACACGAAATCTTTATTCCTCTTAAATAACACTTTCACAAACTTTTATTATTACCATGACCACCCCTGAGGGTAATTTTTTAGTTTAAAAAGTACGATAAAATAAATGTCACGTCTGCAAGGATAGACTCCATATTTTTTGTGACACTACATGGAATAAAAAAAATTCCGTAAAAAATCACACCATAAGGGGGTCGTGTAAGACAGAAACAAACATAAGGGGGATTTTGGTAATCACCGATAAGTGGGGGTGTTTTCTGTAAATTAGCCTAAGTTCAGGAGGATTTTCATAATTTAACTTATTAACAATGATTACTGTTCTTTTACGTCAACGTTTGCTTATGCCCTTATAATATTATAAATAATTTTAATGTCAGTTTGATAATATAATTAAATATTAATTTCTAATATATTTAATATGTGATTTTTTATGGTTCAGCTACCACACATAAGAAATTTGATATAAAGGTTCGACATTGAATAAACTTGGTTTTTTTATACTAAATAATAGATCATTGCAAAAAAAGTTGTTGCAAACTCAGAAGTTGTGCTTAATATTAGAATTATGATTAACATTAGTATTAGAATTATAATTAAGGTTATGATTATGCTTAGTACGATAATTAGCGATATGCATTAGTATTAGGATTATAATTATCATTAGGATTAGAATTAGAATTAGAATTAAGATTAGAATTAGAATTAACATTAGCGTTATTAGTATTAAAATTATTGGAAAGATGATTAATGTTAGGAATAGGATTATGATTATGATTAGGATTAGAACTATGATTAGTGTTATGAATAGGATCAGGAATACGATAAGGATTTGGATAATATTAGAATTACAATCATAATGAGCATTAACATAATAATTAGCATATCTAGATTAGCATTAGCATCAAAATTAGTATTAGCATTAACATTAACAATATTAACATATTAGTATTAGTGATAGTATTAATAATATTATTAGTATTAATATTAGTATTAGTAATAGTATTAGTATTGATATAGTATTACTATTATTATTAGTATTAATATTAGTATTAGTAATAGTATTAGTATTGATATAGTATTACTATTAGTATTAGTATTAGTATTAATATTAGTATTAATATTAGTATTAGTATTAGTATTAGTATTAGTATAAGTATTAGTAATAGTATTACTATTAGTACAAATATTAGGATTACCATAAGTATAAGTATCCGTATCAGTATTAGTATCGGTATCAGTATAAGTATCAATACCACAATATGTATCAGTACCAATATCAGTATTACTACCAGTATCAGTATCATTATTAGCATCGGTATCAATATAATATCGGTATCAATATCAATATCAGTATCAGTACCAGTACCAGTACCAATACCAATATCAGTATCAATATCAATATCAATATCAATATCAGTATCAGTATCAGTATCAGTATCAATATCAGTATCAGTATCAGTATCAGTATCAATATCGGTATCTGTATCAGTATCAGTATATGTATATGTATCATTAGCATTAAATCATTAGCATTAAAATTAGTTTTAGCATTTATATTAGTATTAGTAATAGTATTAGTAATAATATTAGTATCAATATTAGTATTAATATTACTATTAGTAATAGTATTAGTATTAGTACTAATATTAGTATTAATATCAATATAAGTATCCGTATCGGTATTAGTATCGATATCAATACCAATATCAGTATAAGTATCAGTATTGGTATCAATATAAGTATCAGTATATGTATCAGTATCGGTATTAATTTCAGTATCAATATCAGTATGAGTATCAATATTAGTATCAATTTCAGTATCAATATTAGTATTAATATCAGTATTATTAGTATAATATTAGTATTAGTATTACTATTTTTATCGGCATCAGTATCAGCATGAGTAATAATATTAGTATCAGTATTAGTATGAGTATCAATATTAGTATTAGTATTAGTATTAGTAGTATTAGTATTAGTATTAGTATTGGTATAAGTATTACTATCAGTATTAATATCAATAATAGTATCAATATTGATATCATTAATGGTATTATTATTGGTTTTGGTGTATACATCTTATCTCTTTTGCAATATTTATAGGTTGTGTTGTTGTTTAAGTAATGTGCATTACTAATTGAATGTTGTTAGTGATAAACTTGCAGGTTATTTGAATATCTATTGTGGTACCTCTATGCTACTGTGTTGTTGTTAAGTTAGTTATTTTGCAGAGGATTCACATGGTGTAGTAGATTGCATTCCATGAAATAGATTTATACCATATGTTTTAAATTATTTCACTTAATCTTCATATCGTGCTTTGCGCCATTCGCATATTCTTCTTTGTAATATTTAATTCAATTTCATGTGTTACAACTCTGAATTAAGATATAGTTTCTTTTATTTCCTTTCATTTTGTTTTACTTGAATTGGTGTTGTTATAAAGACACAATCGTTTGAATATTATTATTTTTTTCATTTTGGAACTGACATCCGTGCAACGCACGGGTGAAGTACTAGTAATATATAAAAGTTGAATTCCATAGCTAATTGATTGACATTTGGCAATTTCAATTGATGACGTGTCATCAATTTCATTCCAATTGGCGAATTGATTGGTGGAAAGAAATCATCAAAAAACATGTCATCATTTTCCAAAATTAGAGGTAATTAAATATATTTAATTATTTTATTAATATATTTATATCTTACCATTTATAAAATGCTCTAAATATATCGACTTTCTTGGAAACCCTAAATAAATTTATTTTTGAATTTCATTTTATAATTAATTCAATTTGAATTTAGTTAAATTCAATTTAAAATCTTCCCTTATCATAATTGCATGATTGGTGGCGTTACGAATTTTTTTTAATTTTAATTCATAAAGTTGGATTTATATTAAAAAAAATATTGCAGAATAAATTATTTGATATTATACATTTCACATGGGCATGACTAGAGAATATGTATTTTTTTACTAATTTAATATTATTTATTAATATTATCTAAAAAAAGAAAGATACATGTTTGAATTTACTATCTTGCGAAAATTGACATTATTTGTTATGCCATGTGTAGAGTAATGTACTCCCAATTATTTATCATATTGAAAATTATTTAATACATGAGTTTCATTTATTATTTAAATAATTTTTTTTTCACTGAATCCAGTGACAATAAATTTTACGATTGATTTAACTTTTTAAATTATATACTAATTAAAATACAAATTTTATCATGATTATACTAACAAATTGAATAACCTAAGTTAAGTTTAATCAAATCATTTAAAAACGAATTGATTTTATATATTTGAAAATATAATAATTCTAAATCTTTGGAATTAAATTCGTTTATCCACTTTATTTAATGGCTAACATTAAGAATATCAATTGTTTTGTTTAAAATGTATAATGATCGTATATACTATATATTGTATTCCAGTAATAAGTATTTCATTATAACTCTAATAAATATAATTAAGTAAATATATACAGCAACTCCAACCCAAAAGTATCAAAATGAATTTGCAAATATTTATGTGTTATTTAATATTTTATTTTATCTAAATGTATTTGCTCCAACCATAGGTATTAAATAGTTGTTAATTAAATATATCTAATTGCCACATGTTATTTTCTAAATGGATACTAAGGTGGTTAAATTCATAACTCATGTTTGATATTTTATTCTGTATGATGCATAATGTATTTTTACATTCTGAAAGACGAAAGATCAAAATACCTCATTTCATAACTCTATTAGAATTAAAAATTACTATTTTGGAGTATAAAAATGGTGGTTAAATTTTTTGATAGCTCATTTAATAATCCCACTTGAAGTGCTCTTGCCGTAAATAGTTTATATTAATAATCCCCCTAATGTTTGTTTTCGTCTTACATCGACCCCCGTATGGGTATGATTTTTCAAGGAATTTTTTTATTACGTGGAATATTTCAATAATGCTTATTATACCATGCACACACGACATTTTTTTATGGTATTTTTTAAAGAAAAAAATTACCATCAGGTAAACTTTACACGAAATCTTTATTCTTCTTAAATAACACTTTCACAAATTTTTATTATTACCATTACCACCCTGAGGGTAATTTTTTAGTTTAAAAAGTACGATAAAATAAATGTCACATTTGCAAGGATAGACTCCATACTTTTTGGGACATTACATGGAATAAAAAAGATTTCGTAAAAAAACACACCATAAGGGGGTCGTGTAAGACATAGACAAACATCAGGGGGATTTTGGTATAATCTACGATAAGTGGTGGTGTTTACTGTAATTTAGCCTAAGTTCATGAGGATTTTCGTAATTTATCTTATTAACTATGGTTATTGTTCTTTTACGTCTTAATATGTGCTTATATCCTAATAATATTTTAATTAATTTTAATGTCAGTTTGATAATATAATTAAATATTAATTTCTAATATATTTAATATGTGTTTTTTTATGCTTCAGCTACCACACATAAGAAATTTGATATAAAGGATCGAGATTGAATATAATTGTTTTTTATATTAAATAATAGATCATTGCAAAAAAAATTGTTGCAAAATCAGAATTTGTAATTAATATTAGTATTAGAATTATAATTATAATTAAGATTTTTTGAATTAGTATTAGTATTAATACTAGAAATAGGATTCAAATTGTAATTAGGATTAATATACTATTAGGATTATGATTAATATTAGTATTAGAATTATAATTAAGATTATGATTATGCTTAATACGATAATTAGTGACATGCATTAATATTAGCATTATGATTAGCATTAGGATTGGGATTATAATTATAATTAAGATTATAATTAGAATTAACATTGGCATTATTAGTAGGGTTAATAGCATTTCGCCACCTGGACTTTGCCCGTTTTTGCACTTTACCACTTTAACTAAAAAAAGTTGCACGGGCACACCCAAACTCACTTTTTTGACGCACATAACCACCTACGGGGAATATTCCGGCGAATCTTCTAATATTCCGATGCACGAGCGATGCACATGCTTAATGGAGGGTTTTTTTGGTCATTTCAGCTCAAAAATTTTGTGGGCCTCTTTTTACTCTTTCTTCTCCTTCCTCTCTTATTCTCTCTCTCTCCCCCCCTCTCTCTCTCACACCCACACACATACAGACATCACCCATCATCATCTTCTTCTTCTCTTCTTTCTTTGTGCCTTTGTCAAGAATCAATATTTTCCAAGAGAAACTCCGGCGACGAAATGGCATTAATTTTTGTTAGGAGATTTTTCTCCAGAAAAGCCCTCTGTTTCACGAGGCTATCGTCGTTCTGAACCCGAATCCATTTTCCGCAACGGCCTGGACCCGGTGAACAAAGGGGCGTTGCCGTTGGAGAATTCCGGCGACGAAACGGCGGGGCCGTGAAAAGGTACGTCGGGCGACAAGGAAGAACGGTGGTACATGCGGTACCACAGGCTATCTGGCGAGAATCCGAAATTCGATTCAATCGCTTCCGGAGTTGAGTTTTTCGTCTCTCTCATCCATGGCGAATTTCAGCAGATTGATGTTGTTGTTCTTCTTCATCTCTTGATTGGAGATTTTTATGCTCCATTTTGAAACAGGCGTGCGACGGTGGGTGTTTAGATCCCATTAAAGATGAAGCCACAAAGCTTCAATTAATTTCGAATTTGTGAAAGTTTCAAATTAAGTTCAATTGAGTCCTTGGTACTTTCAATTTCACCCCTTATGATATTTTCAGGTAAAAAGACGAAAAAACCCTTGTATTTTCGCATGTGCATCGCTCGTGGGTCGGAAAATGAGAAGATTCGCTGGAATATTCCTCTTAGGTGGTTATGTGCGTCAAAAAACTGAGTTTGGGTGTGCGCTTGCAACTTTTTTTAGTTAAGGTGGCAAAGTGCAAAAACGAGCAAAGTCTAGGTGGCAAAATGCTATTAAACCTTATTAGTATTAAAGTTATTAGGCTTATGATTAGTGTAAGGAATAGGATTATGATTAGAATTACGATTAGAACTATTATTAGTGTTATGAATAGAGTTAGGAATACGATAAGAATTTGAATAATATTAGAATTACAATCATAATTAGCATTAGCACAATAATTAGCATATATAGATTAGCATTAGCATCAAAATTAGTATTAGCATTAACATTAACAATATTAACATATTAGTATTAGTAATAGTATTAATAATAGTATTAGTATTAATATTTGTATTAGTAATAGTATTAGTATTGGTATTAATATTAGTATTAGTATTAGTATTAGTATTAGTATTAGTATTAGTATTAGTATTAGTATTAGTATTAGTATCAGTATTAGTAATCGAAAAAAACTAACAATAAGTTTGTGCTGTCTTGTTTTTATCAATAATCGAAAAAAACTAATAATAATTTGACTTAAATTTGATTACAGGAAATACATAGTAAAATAAATGAGAACTTCAATAATATGATGATTGTAAAATAAATAAGATCGTAAATCATACCTATTTTATTGAAATTATTAATTACACTGTATAACATCATATGACTTATATATGTATAACATCAAGGAGTTCATCACTGGGGTCTAACTCGTTTGATACACTCACAACACCGCCAAGAAGATATGGTAGAGTCGTTCCAATATATTGTATCAAAGAGATACATAAAAAATATGCCTGAACTCCTCGCAATCCACACAACTTATTATGAGAAATTCCTTTAAACCATCCTCAACGCATACGATGCATGGATTGCATCCGTTCGTAGGTACAAAAATACAAAAAATAAAAACAAAAACTTAGAAGTTGATTTATGCTAAATCATATGTATAAAAGATTATTATAAACGCGAATAATATAAAATTAAAGAATAACAAAACCTTGATGAAACGGGACATGCTCAACTTCATTAACATTAATCTCTTGTACCTCACCAATGTGGTTACAATCATCACATGTATAATCTTCAGATTGACTATTAGAATTAATTTTTTTCCACATTCCGTCCATACAATATATGTGGATCATATCCTTGCAATGTATCCAACAACGCAAGCCTATTTTGAAGCCGACGTCGCCGCATATGACACATACCTTGCTATCACTGGATCTATAAAAGTACCGAGTAAACAAACATAATTAATATCGGTATTATTTTGTTTTCCTATAAATTGGAATACAACAACAATGTATAAAACAAGTAAAACAGACACATTATTCCTAAAAAATGATGAAGGCAATTTGATGCGTTTTTCGATATCAGAATTTTTCATGTCTCCTTGTAGTACCACATCTTGCATTCCTTCATAAATTTAGGCAGATAAATCTTTTCGCAAACGACCTGATTCGAACATCTAATAGAAAATAAAATTAACAATTAAGTATGAAAGATAAAGAAAATTGGTAAAAGTTAAACGGAATACCGTACAAAAAAAAATATTTAGGGTATAAACAATAATATATAAAATAATCGAAAATTAACTAAAACAATGAAAGAATGGAATTAGTGTATAAACCTTTTTTCTTGTTGTGTGCTTTGTTATATGAATGAGAAATAATGGATGTGAAATGAGGTATTTATACTTATGTTTTATGCAATAAAAGGTAAATAATATACATCTTTAAGGAAATAAATTATGCACTAAATTGATACAATTAAAATTATTTCATCTTATAGAATGTAAAAATAATAATTCAATATATTATGGATTGAAAAATATATTCTTACTAAAATTGTGTGATGTTTACAAATTAACCATAGTTAAAGAAATGTTATTTAATGATTACCATAAAAAATATATATATCATTACGGAATATGTCATTTATTATGATATATAATTACATATATATATATCACGAATTTTGAGGATTAATTCATTGAAAAATAAAATATTCCATAATTCTAGACCACTTAATATATATATATATATATATATATATATATATATATATATATATATATATATATATATATATATATATATATATATATATATATATATTACGTAAAAGACCTACAATTAGACTTAATTAGTTTTAAACTAAATATGATTAATTTCTTTTAATAATTGTTAAATGACATGATTAATGATTACGATAATAATATATATAATATTACGGAAATATGTAAATTTCATAAAAAATGTCATTTATGGCATTATGATATATTCTAATATGTCATTATGGAAAGTTATAATTAAATAGATATTATATATGTAATATATAGTGACACATGGATCATGATTAGGATTCATACGTGGATGGTGATATGGATGACACATGTCGTAATTCTAGATCATGAGGGTTTCAATTTATATATTATATAGATTTCCTCCAACGGCTGAGAAATTCTTATGACCTATTTCCTCGAAATCTTCCTATGATCATACTCTGCTATCAAAATTCATTCAACCTTCGCTGGTCGTTCTTCTTAACTTTACGTCACGTGACAATTAAACTAGGCAACAGGCCACACAGCGGCGAAATCAGAAAAGTGTTCAAAATCAAAATTGAGTATTCTAATTATTTTTAAATAATAGTACTTAAGGTTAATTATAACCACCCCTGAGGTATGGTCAAATTACGAAAGCCCCCCTCCTGTTTGGGTAGTTACAACCATCCCTCAACTGTAAATCTTCTTACACGTCCACCCTTGCGGTTTCAAATTTAGTGGAAATTTCGAGATTATATGGAATATTATCACTTTTGTACCCATTTTATCCCATTCGAACTCTACTTTTTGAAGCAAGATGATCATAATATGTGTTTTTTGATTTGTACATATCAAATTGTGGTGCATCAAAAGCTGTATTTCAACATAAAATGAATACAAACTAGAGCACATACCACGAAATATAGATAATTATGTTGAATTTGACACCATGAGGGTGGAGGTGTAAGAAAAAAACATAATTGAGTGAGTGAATGTAATTATCCAAACAAGAGGGGTTTTTTTTCGTAAATTGACCGTACCTCATGGGGTGGTTGTAATTTACCCTAATAAAAATGGTAGACAAAATGTTTACTGTATTTCACGGATAACGCCCCCAAATTGTTTTCTAATACACACATAACAATAATATGTAACAACATCAAAATAAAAAATATAATTTACAAATTTTAGGATAATTTAGAAAATATTTAGATAAAAAAAATCGTGAAAAATGTTAAAGAAGTGACAAACAACTAATAGTTGCAAGCAGCAATCGTCAATCGTGTATTTCAGTAGCATATTTGCATTTTTTGAAATATAAAACATACCTACATAGTTGGAAATTTAGAAAACAATTTAAGTATTTGGATGTAACATATACTGTCAAAAAAAATTATATAGTACATATATATATAATAAAAAAATGTATACATTCGATAAAGAAAAGTGATATGTTCCAAAAATTTTAGGAACGAAAATTTAGAGGAAAAAGAAAAAAATACAAGAAAAGATAGACAATCAAAAGATTAAAGAGGATAATTATTTTTGTATTAATTGATGCCCCGTTCCATTCTATTCTCTCTATTGAACTACTACAAATAATAGCAACATAAAATATAGGGCGAATGGTAAAAAGGCCATCCCAATAAATTTAAATGCACATTAGTCAAAAAAAAAAAAAATAGTCTTTCAAATAAACTCATTTCCATATTTTTAGTTAAAAATATCTTCGATAATATATTTTTTGTCAATTACATTCATTATGCTCTAACTTCCTTAATATTACACATTGACCCCGGATTTAAACAAATATATCACATTAACCCCCATTTCATTAATTTTTTTGAAAAAATAATTTTTTTTCTGAATTTTTTTTTCCGGCCAGATTCCGGCGTTGACCGCCGATCTCGAGTGTTAACTTTTTTTTTTTTTTTCTGAAGTTTTTTTCCGGCGGTCAACCACCATTGATCGCCGGTCTCCGGCGTTGACTTTTTTTTTTTTTTTTTGAAAATTTGTTTTTTCTTAGAAAAAAATATTTTAATTAATATTTCTGTCTTGGCTGCTAAATTACTGTCTCAGACAGTAATATTATGAATATTATTTTTCCGAACAGTAATATTACTAATATTACTGTCCAACAGTAATATTATTGCATAAGACAGTAATATTAAGGTCAAAGACAGTAATATTACAATCGAAGATAGCAAAAATGCAGGCCAAGACGATAAAATTAAATAATACAGTAATATTACTTTCTTAGACAGTTAAATTACTGTTGTAGGCAGTAATTTAGCAAGACAGTAATATTAATTAAAATATTTTTTTTAAGAAAAAGTAAAATTTCAAAAAAAAAAGTCAATTAACAGTTAAATTACTCTCTCCGACAGTTAAATAACTGATGGAGACAATAATTTAGCAGCCAAGACAGTAATATTAATTAAAATATTTTTTTTAAGTAAAAACAAAATTATAAAAAAGGAAAAGAAAAAAAGTCAATAGAAAACCGTCTAAACCACAATCGTGGGGCTTGTTTGAGGCCATATAAGAACTTGTATAATTTGCAAACAAAACTTGGTTTGGATTCGTCAGTAGACCCTTTTGGTTGCTCCATGAACACTTCTTCTAGAATACCATGAAGGAAAGCGTTTGATACATTCAACTGCCAAATAGGACAACTAAGTGTAACTACCAATGATAACCAATCGTATAGTAGTCGGCTTTATTACCGGTGAAAAAGTATCATGAGAAATATATACTTGACATGTGTCTACTTCATCGGAGGGTGCTTCATTGTGCATGGTCAATCTGCACTTCGCGTCTGCTCCAGCTTGACTCGGCTAGTGGTCGTTCTTATGTTCTTGCTGCAAATCGGCAAGGTTCATATACCTCTCTGCGCGAGATAAAAAATTCTTCGAAATCCAACTCGTGTCGTTTAGTAAATACACAATCAGCACACCGGAACGCCGTGGCGAAAGAAGCCATAAACATGTGTGCTACTAGCAAGTATTCGTACATGGGCCAATAAGAGCAACTCCAATGGGACTATCAAATGAATTATCAAATCTACAAACCACCTCTTTGATATCCCAAAATTAAAAATTTCTACTCCAATTGGAGTATCAAAATGGGCAAGTATATTGATATTTTACCTCTTTGAATGTAAAAATAGATCATGGAAATTGAGTTATCAAAAAGAAAACTACCTAAACATCCAATCACAAAATGACACCTGATAATTACAAATAAAACCACTAAAAAACTTCCAATTGATTATTAATTTTGATAAAAATGGTTGGAGTTGATAAATTGTAAATAGATATTAAAATATTATCTTAATTATCAAATGAGTTTTTGATAATCCAATTTTGATGTTTAGTATTGGAGTTGCTGTAACATTAGTATTATTTACTATGCTGCCACTACACAACTCATATTTACTAATATAACCAATTCTCTTTTTTTTAGCAGAAACTAATATAACCAACTCAAGCAAACTAAAAAAGAACAAATTAAGAGAGTATGCAGCTACAAGAATTCAAACCCAGACACAGGTGTATAAAAATTTGATTCAAAAATTGCCCTCTAAAAATCAAATTCAACGTATACCCTCTCAAATTTCTTCCTTGCACCAGGCGTCCTCCACCTGGCTTGCACCTTCCTCCGTTTCCCTATCACCAACTCAGCCTGTAATTACCAACGCCGCCGCTGCCGCCGCATTGACGACTGGCGGTGCTTCTTTGACATAAAGAAAGAAACGGGCCGCCAAGATTCGGTTTGAAACAGAGCCCGCCATTGAGGTATGTCCCAAACTTCGAGATTTGATTATTTTTTCCTTATTCATTTTGGATTTTGATATTTTCTTCAAGTATATTGTTTATGAACTTCTTCAAATGCGGCATGGCATCATCACGGTGGATCCTTAGAATATGTTGACATAATCAATAATTTAATTGGTTTATAGAATATATGGGGATGGATCATGGTTATAGAATCGGAAAATATCGGCGTATCGTTTTCCTCCGTGCATCGTATCGTTATCGTAAGATATTTAACCAACTATTAAAAATAATAAAATAGATATATCTACATAATAAAAATACTATATAAAATGTAAAATTTTATTTTTTAAAGTCAAACCACTCATTCCTAATTTCCAATGTTTTGAAAACCGGACCGGACCAGCCGGTCCGACCGGTTGAACCGGGAACCGCTCCCCAGTCCGGTCCGGTTAGACAGCAAAACCCGGAAAATGCCAAAACCGGGGTCTGAAGGATCAAAACCGGGAAACCGGTGGTTTAACCGGAAAACCGGAAACCGGATCGAAAACCGGGTTTTTGAGAAAATTGCTATTTTGTTTCATAAATAGTCATATCTGGTGCAGCAGTGGCCTTTAACAACGAAAATGAAGTTCATGTATTTCTACGAAATCATTAGAGCAAAGAAATTTATTGTTTGTTGAAAGATGAGAGATTGGACTTATGGTGTGGTGTGGCTAGGGGTGAGAAAAAAAAACCGAGGAACCGAGGAACCGAACCGAAAACCGAAAAAAACGAACCGATATGCACAGAGACTATATATATATCTCTATATATATAGATATATATATATATAGATATATATATATATGTTTATATATATATATATATATATATATATATATATATATATATATATATATATATATATATATATATATATATATATATATATATATATATATATATATATATATATATATATATATATATATATTTTTTTTTCTTTTTTTTTTTACTTGGATAAATTTCAATTGATTTTTGGGCCTACGTTTGGGCTAGTTTTTGGGCTGACTTTCGGGCCAAAATGAGCTCAAAACCGAACCGAAAAACCGAACCATTATTGAAACCGAACCCAGAATTTTATGAACCGAAAAGGAACCGAACCGAACCGAAACCGAACCGAAACCGAGAAGGAACCGAACCGCTAGAAACCGATCGGTTTGGTTTTTGGTTCCGTAGGAACCGAACACTTCGGTTCCGGTTCCGGTTTGTGGCTAAAACCGAACCGAACCGAACCGTTCTCACCCCTAATAAATAGGACAAAAGTCACTGCTGCTCATAAAAATAACATCAACAAAGTTCAAATTTTGTCATTGATATGATATCTCACGATATATAACGGTATTTATGCATAGCCAATACATATTATGAGTTGTATCATTTTGATTGGGACCATACCGTCTCGCGATATATATATTGCGGTATCTCGCGAGTTTAACTAATATGTTTGCTGCAAAGAAGATTTTTTTTTTAATTATTATTATTACTATTATTATTATTATTATTATTATTATTATTATTATTATTATTATTATTATTATTATTATTATTATTATTATTATTATTATTATTATTATTATTATTATTATTATTATTATTATTATTATTATTATTATTATTATTATTATTATTATTATTATTATTATTATTATTATTTATTTAATATGGATGATTTATAATTTGTGGGGGAGTTTTCCATCGATGAGTTTTTGAGTAAAATATTTAGGGTTAATATTGGAGACACCCCTCAAACCAAACCTAATTAGATGTGGGGCACAACCACAAATAAAATATTTTAATTAAAACCTTAGGTGAAAATAAAATTTGACGCTCATCCTTTTATTTTTATTTAACCCAAAAATACCCTTATACCTAATAAAAAACAAACCCTTATTTTTTCCGTCATTTTCTATTTCTCTCTCTCTAAACCGCCGCCCACCATCACCTTCTCTCTCTTTCTTTCAATTTTTTTGCACCCCACCATTGCCTCTTCTCTGTTTCATCGGCCTCTCTCTCTCTCTCTCTCTCTCTCTCTCTCTCTCTCTCTCTCTCTCTCTCTCTCTCTCTCTCTGCAGTAGTGGTCCTGATTTTGAGGTACTCGTTGTAGGAGGAGTTATTCAGATCGGATCTCGATGTGGGGCGGCGGACGGCGGCAGTTTTTAGTCGCGGGTAGCGGCGGCGGTTTTTAGTCGTTGGTAGCGGCGGCGGTCTTTGGTCGCCGGCGGTGATTGTGGTCGTTAGAGGCGGAGGCGGTTTTGGACGCTTACGTCGGTGGTGATTTTCTTCAACGCCGACGATTTTTATTTTTTTTTGTTTTGGGACTTTTAAATGTAGCTTAGTCATTTCTTGATTTCAAGATTGTTTTTCTCCACATTAGTCAATTTGCGTAGGCCAGAATTAGATTTTTTAGTGTATTATTTAATACTCCAACGTAGTCGGAATTTGATGTTGTGTTTGGAGGAGAGGAAGGCTAATTATGATGAAAAGTAAGACATAGAAGAAGAGAATAAAATGTTCGATGATTGTGGGCAGATTTCGAAGATTCATTTTCATAGGTGAAGGTTGTGGCGGATCTAGGGTTTCATATTGGATGAGTGCGTATGACTACTAATGTCTATGGATTACTATGAGTGTCTACGAATGGTTAGCGGTTAGGATTCAAAATGGGAGCTAGGGTTTAAGAGTACGTGACTACGGATTACTATGGTTACTACATGTGTCTATAGATGACTACGACCGATTTTGTTTAAAAAACATTCATAATGTTCAATATTAGTATACTATAGTACGCCATAGTATACGATAGTACACTACTTTTAAAATTTGCAGTACTATTTAACAAAAATGAAAAATATTATTTTTCGTAATTTTTAATAAAATGTTAAAAATAAGGAAAAAAACTAAGTTGCTTATAATAATGTAAAAATGCTAGAGTGAAAAATGAAAAAGAATATGTTAGGTGGAAGGCGTAATAAAAAATGATAAATGCAGTTTGAATTTTACTTAATGCAAATTTTGAATTTGTGAGTGGAGGGGTATTTTTGGAATGAATTTAATAAAGGATGTGAAGCAAAGATTTAATTGGACTTGTCATTTAGTTCTAATTAGTTTTGTCACGAGGGACCTATATCTTAAGGCCCCAAATATTTATTCGTTGTTCATTGTTAGGTGATATGCCTAATTGGGCCAATCCAATGGGCCTACAATCTCTTTACCTATTGGGCCACGAGCCCAATATCGAAGACTATTATCACCGAGGCCCAATCACCTTCAAATAAGGTTTGGGCCCAACAATCTTATCTAAGCTATAAATAAAGGTTTGAACTCATTCCTCAAGGTACGTCCTAATAACTGAGCAATACTACAATACGTATTCTCTGGACTATTTCTATGATCAGCACGTCTAACTTGAGCGTCGGAGGGGTTTCCGCTGGATCAACCCCCGGCGTAGTTCACGTGTGTTCATTTCGCAGGTACCTTAGGATCATCAAGTTCTCAAGCTACTGATCTGCTTTGCTCTCCCAGTTCGTTTTCTACACTACCCCAGATGATCTAAGTATTTAGCATCATCACTTTCTGAGATTTTGTTGCTTGATACAACTTTTCCTGACTTAAATCAAAACTCTGCTGATTTTAGCCATTAAGATGGGTAGGATGGAAATGTAGGAACTTGAGAATTCTTGGGATTTGGCAATTTCATTTTTCCGGTTGACTCTTGACCCATCAGCGCCTCGTGGTCATGTCTAATATAAACATGTTACTTTATGATCGAATAAGCAGTTTAACAGCGGCAGCGAGTTTTGCTTTTAGCAAAGCAGCGCCTTCTCTAGCTATTGCCATCCGATCGCTATCCACAATGTCTGCTTCACCTTGTTTAGCCATTACATTCTCGTACTTGCGAAAAACATTAGGTTTAATTCGACGAAAATCAATAACTATTTTCTTGAGTGAAGTCGCATTCTCAACCACATACTCAGCCAGTTCAACATCAATATCACCGCCTGCAAAACCTTCTATCTGAAGCACTTCAACACCAAGATGTCTATTTTGTGCTTTAACAGTATGAATCGTTCTTCGCATAAAATTTTCAGACCATTGGAGCTATCACCAAAAAAAAAATTAAATTAATTATATTTTTTCAGTTTTTTCGTTCGATTCGAAAACTCAACTCACCTTCAATACCAGCTCACGTAATGAAGGTGCAACACTCATTAGGGGAGTAAAACACAGTAGACTTTGATATCCACTTGGGCGCATAATATCGAGTACTAATTTCTTGAGCTTAGGTAAATCTGGACATTTTGCAAGTACATAATCCTGAAACAATAAGTTTAATCTCAACAATTTCAGACAAAAAAAAAAGAATTTATTAAGAAAAGAAAAAGAAAAAAGGATATAATACTAATCTGAAATATAGATGTGTGAAGTGTCAGAGACTCGAGCTGAGAAAGAAAACCCGATAATTGGTTCATATAATCAATTAATATCACAGGACTCATTGCCCCAAGGAATAAATTAATAAGAGACGAAACATTCTTCAAGGCAATGGGAATCCTATAAAACCCACAGAATGCAAACAAACGCAGATTCGGTGCGCAGATCTCGACGCTTTTACAAGCACCTGTGGTGGCTATTTCCAAACGCCTCAGCCGAATCAACGGGGAACTAATTGTCAATTTCTTCAGGTAGCTTGAATATATAATACATAATTCTTCGAGTAACGGACAATTGGATACGAAGAAGTTGAGAGTCTCTTCAGTTACCTCAACTTCAACCAGACTGAGTTTCACTAGCGATTCGCAACATGAAATGCCGAGAGGTAAAATACGCGAGCACTCGACGCTGTCGTACATGTTTGGGAAAGTGTATTGCGCATCTGATAAACCAGTTAGCTTCGAATCAAATTCAATTCTAGCCTTTTAACCTTCTTTTCAAATGCAAATTTTAACCATTTATATATATCATCGGCAGCACTCTTATCTAAATCGAACGATATTCGAAACTCTTGTATGGCTTCGCCAGAATGTAGGCTGACTACTCTGTTCACCCATCTCACAAATTTTGTCCTTTCGGCTTTAAGCGATGTCCTTTCTTGATCCAATTTGAAGAGCACTCTCGAAGCATCAAAGTCAAGAATCGAGCTGAACATCCAAAAGTATCTCCATCTGCGAAAAAGGAGGTTAGTCCTTTCTGCTTCTATCACCGGCAAGCGTGAAACAATCGAAATTAGCAGTTCATCGGGCAGGCGATCGATCGAATCTTGTGTACACTGAATAAATAAATACCAATTTATTTCAAGATATAATTCTCAATGCAGCTAATAATGTTCTATTTTCTTTACCTTTCTTAAAATCTTTTCTTTGGGTCGAATAAATACGAGAGCGAGTTAATTATAAATTAGCAACCCCTTTTCAACATATGATCAAAGCAGCTAAAAGATATAATCAAAGCAGCTAAAAGGTTCGATCTGTTTTACCTTGAGGTCAAAATTGCTCGTAATTCTATCTAACTTGACGTAAAATGACATAATTGCCCTGAAAGTTGAAGTACCCACCAATTTTACCCTCTTCTCTCTCATCCAACTTCATCTTCAAACTTCCGCAGAACTGTCAAAAAAACTTGTGAACGCCGTCGGTTGGAACCAGCTCCTCCGACGATGACCATCAGCAACCTCCCTTCTTCCTCAACTCCCCGCTTCCTTTGACCCATTAAACAACCCGAATCCGTCCCACTTTTCCCCGACCCGGGACGATGACCCACTCGAGCTTAATGAATGCAACTTCGCCTGGTTATTTTACCTTCTCGTATTCGTGCTCAATCATTTTCCCTTCTCTGAATCTTTGATTTGTTCAGTATTCCTTCGCTCACTCCCCATCATCTTCCACACATACATTTTTCTCTAGCGCAACTCACCTGTTCGACAATATGCCTCAATGAAAATTTCCTATTAGTTTTTCGAAATGTCGTTAGCCCATGCAAACTTTTGCTCACTCTTCCGTCCATTGACTCGTGCATTTCTCCACTATTCCTCATCATCCTCACAAGAATCCATACTCGCAGCAATCGAATCTAAGACATACCACAAAATACCCGACCTCCTCCTCAATAATTCCTCCTCTCGAAATCCAAATCCATTTTCATCTCTCTCCACACTTTCCCCAAGCCATAAATCCCTCGTCATAGACGAAATTCTTCAGTCCTTCATCTCCATCCGCCCCCGCTCCCGCCCCAATTCCGCCTACTCCCACCTCCTATCCTACATTCTCAACACCCAAAATCCTCTCCCTCTCGCCCTCGCCGTCATCCAACGCACCCTCCGCTCCGGCTGTCTCCCGGTTCCACAAACTCACCTCCTCCTCTCCAACGCGTGGATCCTACGCCTACACAAATATCAAGACACCGTTCAAACCCTCCTATCGGAAATGCGCTCCATCGGATATTCTCCGGATTGTGGTACCTGCAACTACCTCATTCTCTCTCTCTCCAAAGTCGATTGCCTCGAAGAAGCTCTTGGTGTCTTGCGTGGGATGGGGAAAGTGGGTTGTGTTCCGGATATAGATAGTTTCGGTATTTTGATTAGTAGGATGAGCGAGCTGAGAATGATTCTTGGGGTTGTGGAGATGGTGAAGGAGATGGTGGATGTTCACTTGCTGAGTCCGAGAAAGGAGACAGTTGTGAAAGCAGTGGATGCTATGAGGGCGAATCGGGAAATAACGAGGGCCGTTGAGATGATTGAGTTCTTGGAGGGTAAGGGTGTCGATGTTGGATTTGATGTGTATGAGTTGGCTCTCGAGGGTTGCTTGGAGGTTCAGAGGTTCGTTTTGGCGGGAAAGTTTGCGATTAAAATGACTGACAAAGGGTTCATACCGTATATAAGGGTGAGGCAGAGGGTTTTCGAGGGTTTGGTTGGAGTTGGAGAAACGGGGCTTGCTTCTGCTGTGAGACAGAGGTTTGCAGAGTTGAAATCTTGAGATTTTTGTTTTTTTAATTTTTTGGGATTAATTAAGCTCTATGTTGCTTGCTTGATTTTGTATTATATAATATATATATATATATATATATATATATCATGTGTCTAAAAAGAAAGGTTGCTAAAAGGTAAGTAATAATTATAAAAGAGAATCATGAGCTAAAATACAAATGAATTAAAGAATGAAGGCAGATTCTATTCTAATTACATGTGATACATGTGATACATGACAACTATAATGTTTCTTGTTTTGCGTCGAGTTCGTCCTTGATGTCTATAACCACATGTACATCATCGAGTTTTTTGTGATCCTTTAAAGAATCGAGTTTTCGGAAAAGGGCTTTTTGGGAAAGTTCATCTACAAAAACCGATATTCTCTCGACGCATTAATCACATCCACAAGTATGGATGTTGTGACAAGAGGTGGCATGATTTTTCCGAGGTCTATTTTGGTGGGGGTCAACAGTAACGACGACGAGTTTTCGAGTACGATTTTGAGTTCATCGGCTGCAGATTTCGAATTACATATGTGGATTCGAGCAACCGATAATTGTAGAACGGTCATCTCTTTTGTCGCGGAGGCTAATTCTTTCAGGGCCTTTCCCAATTCCGTGCTCAGTTTCTTGCATGCCGGTTCGATTTCTAGATCGAATTCCGATTCTGATTCCCGAGGTTTGGAGTTGATGCAATATCCAGTGCTAATTAGAGTTTGGATATGATTGGCACATTCTCTTGTAAGAACTCCAATCTCTAAGTAGTGTTTCCATGGATGATGTATCTAAATCCACCATATATATATATATATATATATATATATATATATATATATATATATATATATATATATATATATATATATATATATATATATATATATATATATATATATATATATATATAAATATAGTTACAGGTTTAATTTACTAAGCAAGGATTCCTCAGTTGCTTTTGAGTCTAGAACATTTTTATGGCCTTCCAGATACAACTTGTCAATCTTATCAGTAGAAATTTCACCACCATAGCATGTATTAATATTTAATATATAGTCAATATTAATTAATGAAATACACATTACGAATTTAAAAAAAGTAGTAATAATAATGTATTAATTCGGATCCATACCTAGGAAGAAGGTGGCAAGCTTATCAATATTTCCAGAAACAAGAAGATGCAAATATTGACCCGCCCAAACGGGGCAAACGGATACGGATACTAGGATGCTTATCGCCCCGCCCATGAAAATGGTGCTCAACCTTTGATGGCCCAATACCGGAATCTCGGTAACACGGTAACCCAATATCGCTACTAAAGTAAATGTGAGTATGAATATAACCACTCCATGATCGTATTTGTTTTTTATGCGCGGGATAAATCACATATATGTTGATGCTGCAGCTGCATATATTTATAAAAAAAATCTTAATAATAACTGAATAAAATTTATTATTTTTAATTTTCAGCAGGAATAGATCGGAAATTCGTTTAATTACCTAAAAGAAAGACCAAAATTCCAAGAATGTTAAATAATCAAGAGAAAGAGATAAGATGCAGAGGATAAGGAAATGTCATCTATGTATTTTTCATTCCAAGTGTTTCAAAAGACTTTACATCATATATATATGGTTACATATGGTAACCCTAATTGACTAGAGAGTGACATGTGTATATTAAGAATTATTCAGTGTATTTGTGCCGTTAGAGTGAGAGTGCTCCTGTGTGGTTGGTGTAATGCTATCACGCCCCCTCGAGCCAAGCTGGGAAGGAACGACGGCGAGGCTCGAACAAAGAAGAATGAACTGAGTTGTTGACAAAGGCTTCGTGATGATATCAACTAATTGGTCTTTGCTGGAAAGAAATGAGACTTCCAGTGCTTTTGCGTGAATCCAATCGCGTACAAAGTGATAATCTATGTCCACATGCTTTGTTGGGGAATGAATGACTGGATTCTTGGAAAGGTAAGTTGCACCCAAATTATCACAAAATAGAATCGGAGATGAAGAAGAAGTAATCCCCAATTCCGTGAGAAGTGATTGCAGCCAAAGTAATTCACAGGTTGCATTGGCAAGGGCCTTGTATTCGGCTTCAGTACTAGATCGGGCAATGGTAGACTGTTTCTTTGAGCTCCAAGAGACGAGACTTGGACCAAAGAATATACAAAAATCACCCGTGTATTTTCTATCATCAGGGGAACCACCCAATCGGCATCCGTATAGGCTGTCAAGGTATGAGTTTGAGACGACTGAAGGTGAAGACTAAGATCGATAGTGTTGGCACCAGATTTCTATTTGTAAAGATTGAAGAAATCCGCCATATGTGGAAACTAAAGATTGGCAAAGATTTGTTTTCCATGTTTATTTTGGAATTAATTAGAGTCCTATTCTTGTAATATTTTTATTAGGACTTAGATTTATTTCCATTCTAGTTAGGTATCTTTTGTACTTATCTAGAATAGAAGTAGAAATCGACTAGGATTCTATTACCTAGTTAAATCGATTTCTTAGGGCGCAAGTTAGGTTTAGGGTGGTGATTTCGTGCCTATATAAGGCCCTCAACCTCATATGAGTCCTATGGAGCTTTAATTAGAAAAATCCCAGCATAAAGGCTTTGAAGGGTGCAGCCCGTGCTGCAGCCCCGTCGGCACATCAAGTGTGGCAACATAACAGGTTTCTTCTACCAGGCCATAAAGAAGATCGGCGTTTCGAGAGAAGTGCTTAAAAGATCTCGGGAGAGGTCGATCCGCCGTTTGAAGGGAGTTCAACATTGGAGGAAGTCCAAGAGTGCGGAGGAGGAATTGCTTTGATTATCAACAAGTTCGAGTCGTGTGCAAGAACGGCGTATCACATAAAGGGGAGTCTTTAGTGTTTTATTAAGTCCTATTAATGTACACTTAAATCTGAACTAGTTTTGCAAGTCCTCGTGGATGTAGGGTACATTTGTATCCGAACCACATTAAATTCTTGTGTTCTTTATTCTGCTTTTAGTAGGTTAGTTACTGTGACAACACAAGAATCCCGTTACCACACCTAATGTCGTAACACGTAGTCTGTCTCAACAGATGAGTGGACTTTGATAGGCATTTAAATTCAACAGATAGTTTGTTTCAAATAAAGAAGAATCCGTTTTACAGACTGCCAGTGGGATAGGCGAGGGGAGTGCATGTACTGACATACCCGATTCACCGAAAAGGCAAGATCAGGACGAGTGAATAATAGATATTGCAAACTTCCAACAATACTTCAATATAAGGATGGATCTTCAAATGAGGGAGAATCAAAGGCGGATAATTTGGTAGAAGGTGCCATAGGACTGCTTACCCCGTTGCAATTCAACATATTCGCTCTTTGCAGGAGATCAAGAATGTACTTCCTTTGAGATAAAACGAGACCCGAAGAACTAGGGGAACACTCCAAGCCGAGGAAATAATGCAAGTCACCCATATCTTTCACCGGAAAATCATTACTGAGGGATTTGATCAAGTTCGCAACAGCCGACGAGGAAGAAACATTGAAAACTATCATGAACGTAGACAAGGAAATAGAGAACGATGGAATCATTCCGATAAATAAATAGTGAAGCATCAGATTTTGAAGCAATAAATCCCAATTCAAGAAGTTTGGAACTCAACCGAGCAAACCACGCTCGTGGGGCCTGTTTGAGCTCATACAAAGCTCGATTCAACTTGCACACATATTCGTAGGGCCGGTGCTTGCAAGGGGGCATGGGGGGGCTGATGACCCTCAAGAAAAAGTTTTTTTTTTTTTTAGATATTTGGTATTTTATTTTTTGAATATTACTTTTGGCTCCCCCAAAGTTTTTGTAAATATGTGTCTTAACCCATTATTTGTTTAGTTTCTTCTCCATATCTTATATAAATTATAGATAAATATATCATATTTAATATAAAATATAAAATAAGATGCTTAAAACTTGTATTATTTTAAATAAAATTTATGAATATTACTTATTTTTGAATTGTTTTTATCAATGCCTTGAGATCGTGCCATGAATCTTCGAAATATTAAGTCCAATACATTATTAGAATAATTTGAATTAATTTAGAATTTTCTGTGATGAATAAAATATGATATAATTATAATATATATGATATTTTAATTAAAAATTAGTAATATAAACTTATTTTTGCAGTGTTTTGTGAAACTATATTTTTTTTCAGGGCGCTGCCCCGAACCCCAAAATTTTAGTTAGCCCCTCCTACATTTTGATCCTGGTTCCGCCCCTAAATGCACCTGAAAAAAAAAACGAAAAAAATGGTATTTAAATTAAAATTAAAAATATATATATATTATATACTAATGAAATTAAAACAAGTTCATGTGTGTATTATTAATAATAAGGTTTAACGGGTTCTTACCAACGCTACTCAATTGAAAAACGACCACAACAGTTAAGATAGCCGACATTGCTGCTTGTCCGAACAATCCATCGTACAACGGTCGTAAGTAGTAGAGGAAAGAGACGAGCGTGATAGCCAATCCAACTTTAACGGAGTGCATAATTCTTCTCCGGTCTTCATCTCTGATTTTCCCAATTTCCGTAACATTGGATTTATCGAACTTTTCACAAATGCCCTTGAAGAAATTATTAACTCTCTCGCATGCAGATCATATATTTCTCTTGCTTTGCCGAATATTCAATTGTATTATCCATGTGTATACGTAATAATCAAGAAACAAGAAAATTTATGCTCGAATTTAAAAGAAAATTGCAAAGAGTAGTATATACTTTCTGCAGACTAATTCAAAACAGAGCAAATTAAGGTTATTGTGAAATTATGGTGGTAGGCTTGCGAATTTATAATGTGATGAGTTTTGAGTGTTTCCTTTAATTAATGCCAATTTACAAGTATGGTAATTCTTATTTATGGTAATAATATTTAGTTAGAGTTAGAAGCATGAAAATTTGTAAAATATATTTATTTTAATTGTTGTAGGCTTTCCCTGTGCTGTTGTAATTAAGTTGTAAATAAGCGATACAAATCTTTTTTATTTCAAAATTCATAGATCTTATAATTTCACACATATACATATTTTATTAGTTAAATTACCCTCAACCATCTTAATACCCAATTAAAATATCTTGAGGTATTGATAATTCGAAATACCCACTCAAATTAATTGAACGTTAGAAATCCTAACATTAGGGGATGGTTGTAATTTCGAATACTACATGAACTTTAAAGTTATAATATCATATCATGGGTAAATATAACATTTAAATAATTAAAAATTCTAGTTCTTTTTTAGCTTTAATCCCACTTTGCACCCTTAAAATATACTATTTTGGCACTTTACATCCTCGAAATAAATTAATAGCAATTGAATCCAAGACATACCACAAAATACCCGACCTCCTCCTCAATTCTTCCTCTCGAAACCCAAACTCATTCTCTGCTCTCAAGATTTGCACTCTTTGATTAATCAATTGCTGGATGATTACAAATGAATGAGTCTACTCTATTTAAACAAATCCACCTCCTGAATGGATGGTGGTGATCATCTTTCTAAAGGCTACAATTAAGTCCTACTATTAGTTATACGATCTCCTTCCAAATATATATAAATGAAGATTCTCTAAGGATCAGGATCTTCTAGAATCACTCTTGAACTTAATTCGGCTCCGTTCATCTTGGGCTCGCTTGATGGGTCGACTGTAAGTTCCAAGGCAAAATGGACAGCCCGTGACACTCCGCTCCGGCTGTCTCTCTGTCCCACAAACACACCTCCTCCTCTCCAATGCATGGACCCTACGACTACAAATATCAATGCACCAGTTCAAACCCTCGTATCGGGAATGAAATCCATCGGATATTCTCTCTCTCTGCAAAGTCGACCGCCTAAAGAAGTTCTCGATGTCTTTTTTTGCGGGAATGGGTAAAGTGCGGTGCGTTCCTGATAGGGATATTTTCGGTACTTTGATATGTAGGATGAACACTTGTTGGAACTGAGAAAGGACGACGGTTGTGAAAGCTGTGGATGCTATGAGGGCGAATCAGGAAATAACAAGGGCCGTTGAAATGATCGAGTTCTTGGAAGGGAAAAATGTTGATGTGGGGTTGGAGGCGTATGAGTAGGCTCTCGAGGGTTGCTTGGAGGTTCGTCGGTTTATTTTGGCGGGAAATTTTGCGGTTAAAATGACTAACCAAGGGTTTATACCGTATATAAGAGTGAGGCAGAGGGTTTTCGAGGGTTTCGTTGGAGTTCGAGAAATCGGTATGCGTATGCTGATTGTCATTTCAGTTTTATCGGTCGTTCCGATTTCTGATGTGATTTTGACCCTTTCTTCACTCCATATTTGGCAAAACTAAAAACACCATATGTGTAGTTAGACATGGCCACGGGGCGGGTCCGGGTCCGACTTTTAGAGGACCCGAAACCAACCCGTGGGGAGGCGGGTCCGGGTCCCAACCGGTTTTCGGGTTTTTTTTTTTTATAATTTGTTTTTCCAAATAACTACAAGAACGAGAAAAAAAACTTAAAATGAAACTTGAAAAAACTTGAGATTAACTTTAAATTCAAAATTACAAAAGAAAAATAGAATTTAAACACTAAACAATTTTAGAAAATAATAATTTAAAAAATGAAACGATTAGGATCTTGAGACATAAACTAAATAAAAAGAGAGTTGTGAAGATTGGATAGTTAAATTCATATTTATTTAATTATTTTATTTTTACAAACCTATACTTAGTGATCACAATGAAATTGAACCAACAATCAAATTCAACAAAAATACGAGAAAAAACTTTATATTAAAACTTGATGTAAAGTTAAATGATATGCACAGTCATAATTAGTATAAAAAACCAAAAACACATTTACGAATTATAAAAAAAATAATAAAGTGTATTCAAAATTCTATAAAATTAAATGTACCAAAATAGCATTCTAGAGCCTCCAAACATAAAGTACCTTATCAAACTAAGAGTAACAAATTCACACAACGAGTAATAAAATATAGTTAATTATTATTTTTATTATTGAAAACTATGAAATATTAATTAAAAAGAATGGAAACTACAAAAATGCTTATTTCATTCATCAAATAAAAAAATAATTTGATGGTATATTTTATTTCCTTCCAAAATCGTCCAACTCCTCAGCCACATCATCTAGTTTACTTTTAGGGGCAATTTGGTATAGGTCCCTCTATATTATAATTTATGTGTGTAGATCCAAGTCAAAATTTTCATGTTTTAATAAATTAATAATATTTATTATGGCAAAAATATCCTTAATTAAATCAGATCAAATCTCCAAAAATCTCTCTATCAAAACAAATTCCCAAACATCTCAGTTCCAAATATAAACTAAAACAATAAATTAATTCATAAAAAAATATACAATTTATTTTACAAACTCATACTCTAAAAACGCCACCGGCTATGATCCGGGAACTGCGACGCCTATGACTCCGCGAACTGCAAATAGCAAACTGAAAATTAGATTTTATATTATTTAATTGCAAACAACTTTTGATTTCACCAAATGCAAACAGCAAACTGAAAAAACAAAATCCATAAGTTGTATTATATTGAATAGCAAACAAAAAATTACCTATGACTTCGCCAATGCAAACAACAAATTGAAGAAAAACATTCAGCAAAACTTGCATTATTGAATTGCAAGCAATAAAATACCTATGACTTTGCCAAATGCAAACAGCAAAACTGAAAAAATTAAAAAATCAGCGTCATTAAAAACATCAACCAAAAAATTGTTTATGGAACACGTTGCAAACAACAAAAACCATTAAACAAAATGTTTGTAAAATGTAACTTAAGACATACCTTGCAAATTGTAATCCAGAGAAATCGAATCTCAACATCAAACGCAATTCTTCAAACAAAAAACGAAGTTAAACCAGCCTGCCAACGGAAATTGCTAACAACAAAAACGATGGGAAAGTTCTACATACGGGAGACACAATGTGAATTTTGGCTATGATTTTGGATTTCTGAATTTTTGTTGTCCTCTTTAAATTTTCCACTAAGAAATCATCTCATAATCTAAAAAAATCCTTATTTTTTCCTTCTCTATAATAATTCTTCATCAAAAAAATAAAGAAAAGGAGAAAAAAAACAGAGAAGCTCGAGAGAGGGAGAAAGGCGTGAGATACAGAGGGAGAGAGAGAGATGACAGATTAAATATAGAGTGAGATAAACTTGAGATTGGAGAGAGAAGATATATGGGATTTGTTTTCTTATTAATTGAGGGTGTTTATGTCTATACACTAATTATTTTATTTTATTTATATTATTGTTTTGAGTCAAAGGACATATGCCTATATTCATTCATCTAGCAACTAGGATCTCTACCTATTTAAGTCCAAAATAAGGGGTGTCTAACAAATTTCCCCTTATTTTTAATCTATATTTTTTATAAATTAAATATCAACTGATTCAACCAACCATTGCTTAACATGTAAGAGCAGGTCATAGGACCAAAATTCTCAACTTTTGAAACTTACAGGACTAAAGTTTTGACTTTGACACATAATGGACTAAAACTCCCAACTAGTAAACTTACAGGACTAAAAAACTTATTTTGCCTTTTAATTAAGGTTGAACATTTGCAATTTAATCACTTAACTTTCTTCATTTTTTAGAAAATTCAATTTAGTCACTTAAATTTAAAAGTTACTTGTTTTTGGGTTGGAGATTTTTTTATTGTGAAAAAACCCGACGGTATTTTTGTTTATTCACGGCTGGTCAATGCGTAAATAGGGATGGCAACGGGTCGGTTCTGGGCCGGGTTTGTCTAAACCCAAGACCCGACCCATGAAAAATATATAAACCCAAGACCCGCCCCAACCTGTTTTAGCTTAGACCCAGACCCGCCCCAACCCAGACCCTAATTAAACGGTTCTGACCCGCTAGACCCGTTAACATACAAAAAGTTTAATATTTTTTAACTTTCATAACATTTTGCTTGTATATTTTTACGAAATAATATCAATACTTAAATACAATATTTTAAAAAATCTCTACAAGTGATATAACATGAACAATACAATTACAAATAATTATATGTAACTTCGATAATAAGTAAAATTCAAAATGCAAGACAATAAGCGGTGGTCGACAAGTCATAATATTAATCATGAGAAATGAGATTCGAAAAATAAAACAGTGAAAATAGGTAAAATGAGAATAGACAAAATGGAAATTGATAGTTTGATAAATGAAATCCGAAATTATATATATATATATATATATACGGGTCGGTTCTAGGTCGGTTCCAATAAAACCCGTAACCCGACCCAGAACCATCCGGTTCTAGAAAGTTAAACCCATTACCCGACCCATAACCATTTAGCTGACCCAAACACGCCCCAAACGGGTCGGTTCCGGGTCCAAGACCCGCCAAACCCGTACCCATTGCCATCCCTATGCGTAAAAATATTTTGCTTGTATATTTTTACGAAATAATCTCAATACTTAAGTACAATATTTTAAAAAATCTCTACAAGTGATATAACATGAACAATACAATTACAATTAATTATATGTAACTTCGATAATAAGTAAAATTCAAAATGCAAGACAATAAGCGGTGGTCGACAAGTCAAAATATTAATCATGAGGAATGAGATTCGAAAAATAAAACAGTGAAAATAGGTAAAATGAGAATAGAAAAAATGGAAATTGATAGTTTGATAAATGAAATCCGATATATATATATATATATATATATATATGGGTAATTTTTTATACACCCTCCACTCTAAGATTATATAGGTCCTAGCTCGTTATTAAGGCCGAGAGCTGGAGGAGAGATCACGAATCCCGTAAACCATAATCAGGAATCCAGCGTATTAAACACCCTTGTAAATATAATTTGTAACACCCTCCATGTCGTTTATATAATTAAGAATAGTTTTTAGAAAAATGGACTTTATTAAAACCTTCGGATCCTATTTGATCCTTTAGAAAATAAGTTTGGAAATCGTCAAAGCATTTTTCTTTCTTCAAAACATAACCCACATTTGAAAGATATAATTTTCATAAAGAGTGCTACTTCAACATAGACGGGGTTTTAAAGCAATACTTGTAATACAGCGGAACACAAAATAACTTTATTTTACATACACCCCGGTTTAATAGACTAGATTCCTAAGGAGAGTACATTATAAATACAACTATAAACTTCTCAAGTTAAAACACTTAACGAGAAAGTGACTGATATAATCTTTGAAAATAGTCGGTCGGTATAAAAGCTCGTGATTCCTCGAAGTCCGCTCCACCAGTTTCCATAACAGCTTCGAGAACCTCAACCTTGACATGGGCGACGAGTTTCCCCTGCTTAACGTATACTCACAAGGTGTACTCACGTAAACAAAATGGTTTATTAACATGGGGATGCAACGACCACTTAGCTGTAGTACATATAGACATCAAGTCCCTATAGTCTGTATTAACAAATATAACACATAAATGCAATATGACGGGATACCTATCAGATTCATAACATGGTTATCGGTAATAGACGTCGATATTCTGAGCCCGTTTATTAATGGAAGCTATCCACTCTATAGTCTATAGTACCGTAGTTGGAATACCGGCCCCTCCGTATTTCCGTGTCTACTCGACCGATAGCCATTTAAGATTCTGACTTCCTATACTGACCATGCAATATCATAAATGACAAATCATATAAACAATTCAAAACGTATAAATAAACATACTCATACTTATGTCAATACAATTACTATAATGTGACGGTATCCCTAGCAGATTCATAACATGGTTATCGGTAATAGACGTCGATATTCTGAGCCTGTTTTGAGGGGAGCTACCCACTCTAGTCTATAGTACCGTAGTTGGAATACTGGCCCCTCGTATTCCCGTGTCTACTCGACCGATAACCATATTAAGATTCTGACGTCCCTATATACTTGACCATGCAATACCATAAATGACAAATTATTCAACTCCAATAATATAACCATGTTAGATCGAACTTGCGCTTAGCATAATAAACACATAAACGCCTAACAACATAGCTAACAAACATATTCAAACCATTTTCTTCCTTAGAACTTCTTATTCAAATGACTCACATAATTAATTCAAAACACATAAATAAACATTCTTGTAATTCACATATATTATGCAACGTACACGTACCACATACAAGAGGTATCACATACAAGAGAAAGGGATTATCATATTATTTCATATAACCACTTTCATAGTTATAGCATACCAAAGTGATTATCTTAAATGCATCATTCATGCGTTTCCTAATCTATACATTTATGTGAACATATAAGCATACGATAATCATAATAGCACATACGCACATAATATATGAAATCCGAATCCACATAATATCTGGCAGATTCGGTACTTCAACTTTGGAAATTCATATATCTTAAACCGTACATACAAACATTATGAAATTTTAACACAACGTTCATATATATGTGATTTATACCATATTAAAACAGTTCAGAAAAATACCCATCTGTGGGAGAGGAATAATTCGTTTAGTACAGCAACATCAGCAGAATTTCAAAACAGAGCATTCAACTTTAAAAATACTAAATAAATCATTCTATCAACGAAACACCATGAAATTTCACGAAGAATCAGATTTATAAGTCTATAATCATATCCAGTTGGAATCGCATGAATCGGAACAAGATAAAATCTAATTTAACACAAAATTCATAGATGGCTCAGAAATTTTGCAGTTTCAGAAAACGGTTCATAACTTGATCAATGTAATTCCGATTTATGCATACCATATATCAAAACGAAACTAACAGAAACATCTACACACACAATTAATTTCATAATTTTCAGAAAATAAATCATCGATGAAACATGCACTGGAATCTGAGGCTACGAATCTGGAAATCGAATTAGGGTTCATTGAAATCTATATTTCATGACCTCGATCCCTAAATCGGATTCTTAAGCATATTAATCAATTAAAACACATAAACATCATCTTATTATTATCATTAATTCATTAAGG
This sequence comes from Erythranthe guttata, assembly GCF_000504015.1. The sequence goes on along the minus strand of NW_012193002.1, from coordinate 685,917 downwards.
ACCAAAAGTCCTTACCTCTTTGAAGAAAATCGAATACAAGGAAGAAGAGGTAACCGAAGGATTCTCGAAGCTTTGGCTGAAGGCTTTTGGGGCTGAACTTGGAGTTATCCCGTGGCTGCTTCTCTGAAGTTCTTAGTTGACAAATCATTGATTTATTTGCCGTGTTTGAAGATATAAATAGATGGGAGAGAGAGATAGAGACAGCTGCTGATTTCTTCTTCCCGAAGGAGAAGACTTTTGGGAAGAAATTGGGGTTCTATCAATTGCCGTAGGAAGGTAGGAAGAAAAGGGGAGGAATTACTAATTACATTACATCACTTATGCTTGGAAAGTAGGAGGAAATTTACCCAAGGGCTATTATCCAATATCTAAAACCATGGGGTCCTAATAGCAATTAATCAAATATTTGCAAGTCAAGGATTTCATTAATCCCTTAATACATGGCAACTTAATACACATATAGTGCAGCACATACACGGCACATGCACTCACTACACACATGGTATATATATACACAACTCTAATAGATATGTCTATACTCATTAAATCATAAAACAATTAGAGATAAATTGCATAGATTAATTACTACACCATAACTCACGTAGCACAACATTCACATATATGTATCTACATTCATTAAATCATAAATCGTAAAACAATTAAAGATGCATTGCATAGATTAATTATCATATCATAATTTTCATGAGGCCATATAAATTATAATTAAGCATGTACATCAGAGTCAAATCAATATAATCTAAATTTAATATCAATATTAGCATAGATTAATTATTCATTCAAAGCACATAATTCATTTAATCACATAAATAGAATTACTCAATTATCTAACCAAATCGAGTCGATCACATTAAATCAAGTATTATAGATCACATAAACAGTTAGGATGCAATAAACATTCACTAGATAATTCATGAAATGGAAATCATCGATTTACTCAATATAATTTCATATAATATGCTTATGAAAATGCGGGGCGTTACATAATTATCCAGCAAATCAGTTTTTTAGCTAAAAAATAGGCAACCAAATCTCAAATCGTGAGATTGAAACCGCAAAACCTCACCTCTCGTTTATTTCAATGCACCCTATAGTCATAATTCTCAAATCGACAGAAAGGGTTGTATATCTTCACACCGCCATCGAACGCAAGATACAACGAATGTAATTGTAACCGAAACACGTGCAACAATATCATCTTTATACCTATTTCAGAAGCAAGTCATGTATTTTTTCGTCTAGCGAAGGTGCAAAAACAAGAAACTTGTGCCAGACATAGACGTCACAACATCAAACTTGCATATGTTGCAGACATCTGTTTTTAGTTAAAAAAAAATCCTTGGTTGAATTAGTTTATATGGAAGGATAACCCATTAAGGTACGTATACAAGTTTTTTTGAGCTTGGAAGTCGATTTTCTAAAAGAATCTTTTGAAATTCCGTCTCAATTTTTTGACACTTGCATGTCGAATATTTTTATTTTCAGGACATCCACTCGTCGAAAATTTATATGAAAAAAGAAAGCAACAATGAATTTCGACATGTTGAAATTTCTCAAACATTTGATACGTATACGTCAAAAAAATATTGTTGCTAAAAAAGGGATTCGGCAAGGTGTCCAAAGTTTCGACACATGCATGTCAAAAATTGACAAAAAAATTATCGGCATTTGTCAAAAATATGCGATGGGTTTTAAAGAAAATTAAAATATGGATACATATATTAATAGATTTTTATTCCATGTAAACTAATATTTTGTTGTTTTTTGACTATATTTTGTAAGTTTTGTTAATTTCTTTGAATTTGGAGATTTCTTGTAGGGTTTATGAAGAAGAATGAGGGTGTTTGTGAATAAGAAGAAGATGAAGATAAGTGAGATAGCTTTGTGTGTCTATTAAAGAGAAAAAAATATTACTATGTTTTTGTGGTATTTATTTTTAGGGCACATTACAAATAAACCCTTCAATGAATACTTATTCATAAAGACGTCCAGACAAAAAAACTCTTTTACAAAAAAGTCCATAGATTGTTTAGAGGTTTGTAAGAGACTAAAATAGCCCATCACATTTTAATTTGCTCCAATTTCATCATTTACTTTAATGTAACCTCAATTTGACCCCAAATTTCATATATTGTTCAATTTTGACCCAAAATGCAATTTTAAGTACAATTTCGCCCATCACCGCCGTTGACTTTTTCAATTTTTTATTTAACATCTTTTTGCTTCGTTTAAACAACAATATTATTGTGGTTGACGGTAATATTAACTATATTACTGTTAAACACAGTAATATTAACTATACTACACTTTAACACAATAATATTGCTAAATTAATCTCTAACACAATAATATTAATACAACAAAAATCATTATTATTGTATAATAGAGTAATATTAATATGTTGACTGTTCAACAAAGGTAAACATAATAAAAAACTCAAAAGAATTAATATTGATGTGGTTGATAGTAGTATTACTGTCATCCACAATAATATTACTGTAACAACAGTAATATTACCGTCAACACAGTAATATTATTGTGTTTACATTAATATTACAATAGTAGACAATAATATTGTTACGTTAATCCGTCAACAACTCAAACAAAACCAAAAAACCAAAAAAAAAAAAATAATATTGATGTGGTTGACAATAACATTATTCTGTTTACAGTTATTTTACCATCAACGGCAATAATAAAATTACGCTGACTTGTCAAGAAATCAAACAAAATAAAAAAAATTAAAAAAAAAACCACAAAAATAATAATATTGTCGCTCACTGTAATTGTACTGTCAATGACAATACAATTACATAAATGTACTGTCAACGACAGTACAATTACATAAATGTACTGTCAACGACAGTACAATTACGTTAATGTACTGTCAACGACAGTACAATTACTGTCCGCGACAGTATCTGTTAATGACAAAAAAAAATTACGGTCAACGATAAGCGGTAGGCGTAAAAAAACGGATAAAAATTTTAGGACAAAAAAATATCACTAAAAAAAGTCAACGCCAGAAACCGGCGGCGGAAAAAACAGTTAGAAAAAAAAATCGAAAAAGTGAACGTCGGAAACCAGCGGCAAAAAAATAATTTCAGAAAAATAAAGAGTCAAAATTGGATTTTTGAGGTCAAAATTGATTAAATTGGGATTACAATTAAGAATTGGATGTAAAGGGTTGGGGTAATTCTGTCATATACATTAATTTTTCCTGTATTTATAATACATATTAAAGGTATGTGCTTATTGGCGAAATAGATATAACTCCTGAAGCTAGAATAATAAAGAAGGTTGGTAAGGGACATATGCACAAAAACCCCTTATTTTTATGAAGAATATCAACGCCATTACCTAATTATTATATAGGGGTTTTTGTGCATGAGTCCGTGACCAACCATTTTTATTATTATAGGTTCAGTAATTACATCTCTTTCACAAATAAACCCATCTCTTTAATATGTATTATAAATAAACGAAAACTTACCCTCAACCCTTCACACCAAATTCTTAATTGTAACCACAATTAATTTAATCAATTTTGACAATAAAAATTCAATTTTAAATTTTTTTATTAAACTTTTTACTTTATGATTTTTTTTTGCCACTGGTCTCCGTAAAAATTGTATTCGCAACAACGTTCTTAAAAACACGAACTACAATAAAAGGACTTTAATACGCATCAACAAACAACAGCAAAAACACTAGATAAAAGAGATACACTGGAGTGTAGAAACAACACACTACGTTTACGTTTACGTGGAATTTTGTTTTGATTAATTTTATTTTTGTTTTAATTGGTGGATTTGGTTCTTATAGGTAAAAAAAGAAAATTAGGTGTCCATGAAACAAAAATGATCAAAGAGTAAGAAAATAGTTGCAATTAAAAAAATAAAATCAAATTAGAACAAAGAATCCCTCAACATCTTTGGTAGTGTCCATTAAGTCGAGCATATCTCTTTCATCCGGACTCCAAATTACCTAGTTCCGGCGGCATTTGAAAGTTATCTGAGGGGTCTACGATTCCTGTCTCACGGCAAATTTGCAAATTCGGACTCCAACATCGTCAAAATTGGATACCATAAGCGATCATGAAAATACGTACTACAATTCTAGGACACGATGCGCATCAAGAAACGTGCACAAAAACACTCGCTAGAACAGATATGCAAATAGGAAAAAATACAAAAGCAAAAATGATCCAAGAGTAAGAAAAATGAAGCAAAAATGAAGCAAAAATGATTCCAAGAGTAAGAAAAGGGTTGCAATTAAGAAACTAAAATCAAATAAGAAGAGAGAATCCCTCAACATCTTTGGTAGTGTCCATTAAGTCCAGCATATCTCTCTCATCCGGACTTCAAATCACCTCGTTCTGGCGGCATTTGAAAGCTATCTCAGAGGGCTATGATTCCTATCTCACGGCAAATTTCCGAATTCGGACTCCAGCATGGTCAAAATTGGATACCAAAAGCGATCATGAAAATACGTACTACAATTCAAGGACACGATGGGCATCAAGAAACGTGCACGAAAACACTCGCTAGAACAGATACGCTCATAGGTAAAAGTACAAAAGCATGCACAAAAGTACGTAGGCAAGAGTTCATTCGCAAAAAGGATCATGAAAACACAAACTACAATCCTAGGACATGAATACAAATCAACAAACATGCACAAACACACTCACTCAAATGCACATGCACAAACGTACATGTAAAAAACCATGCGCAAAATTTCATTCGCAACAACGTTCTTAAAAACACGAACTGCAATACTAGGACTTTAATAGGCATGAACAAACAACAGCAAGAACAATAGATAAAAAAGATATAGTGGAGTGTAGAAATAAGACTCCACGTTTACGTTTACATGGATTTTTGTTTGGAATAATATATATTTTAGTTTTAATTGGTGGATTTGGTATCTTATAGGTACAAATCAAAAATTAGGTGTACATGAAGCAAAAATGATCAAAGAGTAAGAAAAGAGTTGCAATTAAGAAAAAAAAATCAAATTAGAAGAGAGAATCCCTCAATATCTTTGGTAGAGTCCATTAAGTCGAGCATATATCTCTCATCCAGACTCCAAATCACCTAGTTTCGGCGGCATTTGAATGCTATAACAGATACACAAATAGGTAAAAATACGAAAGCATGGACAAAAGTACTTAGGCAAAAGTGTATTCGCAAAAAATATAATGAAAACACAAACTACAATCCTAGGACATGAATACAAATCAACAAACATGCACAAACACACTTGCTGAAATGGACATGCACAAAGGTACATTTAAAAAACATGTGCAAAAGTGCATTCGTAACAACGCTCTAAAAAACACGAACTACAATAGTAGGACATTAATACGCATCAACAAACAATTGCAACAACACTAGATAAAAAAGATACACTGTAGTGTAGAAATAACACTCTACGTTTACGGTTATGTGGATTTTTGTTTGGATTAATTTATATTTTTGTTTTAATTGGTGGATTTACCATTTTTAGGTACAAATCGAAAATTAGGTGTCCATGAAGGAAAAATGATGAAAGAGTAAGAAAAGCGTTGCAATTAAGAAAATAAAATCAAATAAGAAGAGAGAAGCCCTCAACATCTTTTGTAGTACCCATTAAGTCGAGCATCTCTCTCTCATCCGGACTCCAAATCACTTGGTTCAGGCGGCATTTGAAAGCTATCTCAAAGGGTTACGATACCTGTCTCACGGAAAATTTCCAAATTCGGACTCCAACATGGTACAAATTGGATACCAAAAGCGATCATGAAAATACGTACTTCAATTCAACCACACGATGGGCATCAAGAAACGTGCACAAAAACACTCTCTAGAACAGATACGCACATAGGTAAAACCACAAAAGCATGCACAAAAGTACTCAAGCAAGAGTTCATTCGCAATAAGGATAATGAAAACACAAACTACAATCCTAGGACATGACTACGAATCAACAAACATGCACAAACACACTCGCTCAAATGGACAAGCACAAAAGTACATCTAAAAAACCATGCGCAAAATTTCATTCTCAATAACGTTCTTAAAAACACGAACTTCAATACTAGGACTTTAATACTCATCAACAAACAACAACAAGAACACTAGATAAAAAAGTTACAGTGGATTGTAGAAATAACACTCTACGTTTACGTTTACTTGGATTTTTGTTTGGATTAATTTATATTTTTGTTTTAATTGGTGGATTTGGTATCTTCTAGGTACAAATAAAAAATTAGGTGTCCATGAAGCAAAAATGATCAAAGTGTAAGAAAAGAGTTGCAACTAAGAAAATAAAATCAAATTAGAAGAGAGAATCCCTCAACATCTTTGGTAGTGTCCATTAAGTCGAGCATATCTCTCTCATCCGTACTCCAAATCACCTAGTTGGGGCGTTATTTGAAAGCTATCTCAGTGGGCTACGATCCCTGTCTCACGGCAAATTTCCAAATTCGGACTCGAACATGGTCCAAATTGGATACCAAAAGCGATCATGAAAATACGTACTACAACTAAAGGACACGATGCGCATCAAGAAACGTACACAAAAACACTCGCTATAACATATACACAAATAGGTAAAAATACAAAAACATGCACAAAAGTACTTAGGCAAAAGTGTATTCGCAAAAAATATAATGAAAACACAAACTACAATCCTTGGACATGAATACAAATCAACAAACATGCAGAAACACACTTGCTGAAATGGACATGCACAAAGGAACATGTAAAAAACATGTGCAAAAGTGCATTCGTAACAACGCTCTAAAAAACACGAACTACAATAGTAGGACATTAATACGCATCAACAAACAATTGCAACAACACAAGATAAAAAAGATACACTGTAGTGTAGAAATAACACTCTACGTTTACGGTTACGTTGATTTTTGTTTGGATTAATTTATATTTTTGTTTTAATTGGTGGATTTACTATCTTTTAGGTACAAATCGAAAATTAGGTGTCCATGAAGGAAAAATGATGAAAGAGTAAGAAAAGCGTTGCAATTAAGAAAATAAAATCAAATAAGAACAGAGAAGCCCTCAACATCTTTTGTAGTGTCCATTAAGTCGAGCATCCCTCTCTCATCCGAACTCCAAATCACCTGGTTCGGGCGGCATTTGAAAGCTATCGCAGAGGGCTACGATTCCTGTCTCACGGCAAATTTCCAAATTCGGACTCCAACATGCTACAAATTGGATACCAAAAGCGATCATACGTACTACAATTCAAGCACACGATGGGCATCAAGAAACGTGCACAAAAACACTCGCTAGAACAGATACGCACATAGGTAAAAGTACAAAAGCATGCACAGAAGTACTCAAGCAAGAGTTCATTCGCAATAAGGATCATGAAAACACAAACTACAATCCTAGGACATGAATACAAATCAACAAACATGCACAAACACACTCGCTGAAATGGGCATGCACAAACATACATCTAAAAAACCATGCGCAAAATTGCATTCGCAACAACGTTCTTAAAAACACGAACTACAATACTAGGACTTTAATACTCATCAACAAACATCAACAAGAACACTAGATAACAAAGTTACAGTGGAGTGTAGAAATAACACTCTACGTTTACGTTTACTTGGATTTTTGTTTGGATTAATTTATATTTTTGTTTTAATTGGTGGATTTGGTATCTTCTAGGTACAAATAAAAAATTAGGTGTCCATGAAGCAAAAATGATCAAAGAGTAAGAAAAGAGTTGCAACTAAGAAAATAAAATCAAATTAGAAGAGAGAATCACTCAACATCTTTGGTAGTGTCCATTAAGTCGAGCATATCTCTCTCATCCGTACTCCAAATCACCTAGTTGGGGCGTTATTTGAAAGCTATCTCAATGGGCTACGATCCCTGTCTCACGGCAAATTTCCAAATTCGGACTCCAACATGGTCCAAATTGGATACCAAAAGCGAATATGAAAATACGTACTACAACTAAAGGACACAATGCGCATCAAGAAAAGTACACAAAAACACTCCCTATAACAGATACAAAAATAGGTAAAAATACAAAAACATGGACAAAAGTACTTAGGCAAAAGTGTATTCGCAAAAAATATAATGAAAACACAAACTACAATCCTAGGACATGAATACAAATCAATAAACATGCACAAACACACTTGCTGAAATGGACATGCACAAAGGTACATGTAAAAAACATGTGCAAAAGTGCATTCGTAACAACGCTCTAAAAAACACGAACTACAATAGTAGGACATTAATACGCATCAACAAACAATTGCAACAACACTAGAAAAAAAGATACACTGTAGTGTAGAAATAACACTCTACGTTTACGGTTATGTGGATTTTTGTTTGGATTAATTTATATTTTTGTTTTAATTGGTCGATTTACTATCTTTTAGGTACAAATCGAAAATTAGGTGTCCATGAAGGAAAAGTGATGAAAGAGTAAGAAAAGCGTTGCAATTAAGAAAATAAAATCAAATAAGAAGAGAGAAGCCCTCAACATCTTTTGTAGTGTCCATTAAGTCGAGCATCCCTCTCTCATCCGGACTCCAAATCACCTGGTTCGGGCGGCATTTGAAAGCTATCTCAGAGGGCTACGATTCCTGTCTCACGGCAAATTTCCAAATTCGGACTCCAACATGGTACAAATTAGATACCAAAAGCGATCATACACACTACAATTCAAGCACACGATGGGCATCAAGAAACGTGCACAAAAACACTCGCTAGAACAGATACGCACATAGGTAAAAGTACAAAAGCATGCACAGAAGTACTCAAGCAAGAGTTCATTCGCAATAAGGATCATGAAAACAAAAACTACAATCCTAGGACATGAATACAAATCAACAAACATGCACAAACACACTCGCTCAAATGGACATGAACAAACGTACATCTAAAAAACCATGCGCAAAATTTCATTCGCAACAACGTTCTTAAAAACACGAACTACAATAATAGGACTTTAATACTCATCAACAAACAACAACAAGAACACTAGATAAAAAAGTTACAGTGGAGTGTAGAAATAACACTCTACGTTTACGTTTACTTGGATTTATGTTTGGATTAATGTATATTTTTGTTTTAATTGGTGGATTTGGTATCTTCTAGGTACAAATAAAAAAATAGGTTTCCATGAAGCAAAAATGATCAAAGAGTAAGAAAAGAGTTGCAACTAAGAAAATAAAATCAAATTAGAAGAGAGAATCCATCAACATCTTTGGTAGTGTCCATTTAGTCGAGCATATCTCTCTCATCCGTACTCCAAATCACCTAGTTGGGGCGTTATTTGAAAGCTATCTCAGTGGGCTACGATCCCTGTCTCACGGCAAATTTCCGAATTCCGACTCCAACATGGTCCAAATTGGATACCAAAAGCGATCATGAAAATATGTACTACAACTAAAGGACACGATGCGCATCAAGAAACGTACACAAAAACACTCGCTATAACAGATACACAAATAGGTAAAAATACAAAAGCATGGACAAAAGTACTTAGGCAAAAGTGTATTCACAAAAAAATATAATGAAAACACAAACTACAATCCTAGGACATGAATACAAATCAACAAAATATGCACAAACACACTTGCTCAAATGGACATGCACAAAGGTACATGTAAAAAACAGGTGCAAAAGTGCCTTCGTAACAACGCTCTAAAAAACACTAACTACAATAGTAGGACATTAATACGCATCAACAAACAATTGCAACAACACTAGATAAAAAAGATACACTGTAGTGTAGAAATAACACTCTACGTTTACGGTTACGTGGATTTTTGTTTCGATTAATTTATATTTTTGTTTTAATTGGTGGACTTACTATCTTTTAGGTACAAATCGAATATTAGGTGTCCATGAAGGAAAAATGATGTAAGAGTAAGAAAAGCGTTGCAATTAAGAAAATAAAATCAAATAAGAAGAGAGAAGCCCTCAACATCTTTTGTAGTGTCCATTAAGTCGAGCATCTCTCTCTCATCCGGACTCCAAATCACCTGGTTGGGGCGTTATTTGAAAGCTATCTCAGAGGGCTACGATTCCTGTCTCACGACAAATTTCCGAATTCGGACTCCAACATGGTACAAATTGGATACCAAAAGCGATCATGAAAATACGTACTACAACTAAAGGACACGATGCGCATCAAGAAACGTTCACAAAAACACTCGCTATAACAAATACACAAATAGGTAAAAATACAAAAGCATGCACAAAAGTACTTAGGCAAAAGTGTATTCGCAAAAAATATAATGAAAACACAAACTACAATCCTAGGACATGAATACAAATCAACAAACATGCACAAACACACGTGCTGAAATGGCCATGCACAAAGGCACATGTAAAAAACATGTGCAAAAGTGCATTCGTACCAACGCTCTAAGAAGCACGAACTACAATAGTAGGACATTAATACCCATCAACAAACAATTGCAACAACACTAGATAAAAAAGATACACTGTAGTGTAGAAATAACACTCTACGTTTACGGTTACGTGGATTTTTGTTTGGATTAATTTATATTTTTGTTTTAATTGGTGGATTTACTATCTTTTAGGTTCAAATCGAAAATTAGGTGTCCATGAAGGAAAAATGATGAAAGAGTAAGAAAAGCGTTGCAATTAAGAAAATAAAATCAAATAAGAAGAGAGAAGCCCTCAACATCTTTTGTAGTGTCCATTAAGTCGAGCATCTCTCTCTCATTTGGACTCCAAATAACCTGGTTCCGGCGGCATTTGAAAGGTATCTCAGAGGGTTACGATTCCTGTCTCATGGCAAATTTCCAAATTCGGACTCCAACATGGTACAAATTGGATACCGAAAGCGGTCATACGTACTACAATTCAAGCACACGATGGGCATCAAGAAATGTGCACAAAAACACTCGCTAGAACAGATACGCACATAGGTAAAAGTACAAAAGCATGCACAAAAGTACTCAAGCAAGAGTTCATTCGCAATAAGGATAATGAAAACACAAACTACAATCCTAGGACATGAATACAAATCAACAAACAAGCACAAACACACTCGCCCAAATCGACATGCACAAACGTACATCTAAAAAACCATGCGCAAAATTGCATTCGCAACAACGTTCTTAAAAACACGAACTACAATACTAGGACTTTAATACTCATCAACAAACAACAGCAAGAACACTAGATAAAAAAGTTACAGTGGAGTGTAGAAATAACACTCTACGTTTACGTTTACTTGGATTTATGTTTGGATTGATTTATATTTTTCTTTTAATTGGTAGATTTGGTATCTTCTAGGTACAAATAAAAAAATAGGTGTCCATGAAGCAAAAATGATCAAAGAGTAAGAAAAGAGTT
>NW_012193002.1:588817-674433 GCF_000504015.1 Erythranthe guttata | reverse complement strand
TCGAGCATATCTCTTCTCATCCGTACTCCAAATCACCTAGTTGGGGCGTTATTTGAAAGCTATCTCAGTGGGCTACGATCCCTGTCTCACGGCAAATTTCCAAATTCGGACTCCAACATGGTCCAAATTGGATACCAAAAGCGATCATAAAAATACGTACTACAATTCAAGGACACGATGCGCATCAAGAAACGTGCACAAAAACACTCGCTACAACAGATACACACATAGGTAAAAGTACAAAAGGATGCACAAAAGTACTTAGGCAAAAGTGCATTCGCAAAAAGGATCATGAAAACACAAACTACAATCCTAGGACATGAATACAAATCAATAAACATGCACAAACACACTTGCTGAAATGGACATGCTCAAAGGTACATGTAAAAAACATGTGCAAAAGTGCATTCGTAACAACGTTCTCAAAAACACGAACTACAATAGTTGGACATTAATACGCATCAACAAACAATTGCAACAACACTAGATAAAAAAGATACACTGTAGTGTAGAAATAACACTCTACGTTTACGGTTACGTGGATTTTTGTTTGGATTAATTTATATTTTTGTTTTAATTGGTGGATTCGCTATCTTTTAGGTACAAATCGAAAATTAGGTGTCCATGAAGGAAAAATGATCAAAGAGTAAGAAAAGTGTTGCAATTAAGAAAATAAAATCAAATAAGAAGAGAGAAGCCCTCAACATCTTTGGTAGTGTCCATTAAGTCAAGCATCTCTCTCTCATCCGGACTCCAAATCACCTGGTTCGGGCGGAATTTGAAAGCCATCTCAGAGGGCTACGATTCCTGTCTGACGGCAAATTTCCAAATTCGGACTCCAACATGGTACAAATTGGATACCAAAAGCGATCATGAAAATACGTACTACAATTCAAGCACACGATGGGCATCAAGAAACGTGACAAAAACACTCGCTAGAACAAATACGCACATAGGTAAAAGTACAAAAGCATGCATAAAATTAATCAAGCAAGAGTTCATTCGCAAAAAGGATCATCAAAACACAAACTACAATCCTAGGACATGAATACGAATCAACAAACATGCACAAACACACTTGCTCAAATGGACATTCAGAAACGTACATGTAAAAAACCATGCGCAAAAGTGGATTCGCAATAACGTTCTTAAAAACACGAACTACAATACTAGGACTTTAATACGCATCAACACACAACAACAAAAACACTAGATAAAAAAGATACACCGCAGTGTAGTAATAACCCTCTACCTCGTTCGGGTGGCATTTGAAAGCTATCTCAATGGGCTACGATTCCTGTCTCACGGCAAATTTCCAAATTCGGACTTCAACATGGTCAAAATTGGATGCCAAAAGCGATCATAAAAATACGTACTTCAATTCAAGGACACGATGCGCATCAAGAAACGTAAAATGGATATACAAAAGTACAAATGGATATACAAAAGTACTCAATCAAAAGTGCATTCGCAAAAAGAATCAGGAAAACACAAACTACAATCCTAGGACATGAATACAAATCAACAAAAATCCACTAACACACTCGCTCAAATGGACATGCACAGACGTACATGTAAAAAACCATGCGCAAAATTTCATTCGCAACAACGTTCTTAAAAACATGAAGTACAATACTAGGACTTTAAATACGCATCAACAAACAACAACAAGAACACTGGATAAAAAAGATACAGTATAGTGTAGAAATAACACTCTACGTTTATGTTTAAGTTGATTTTTGTTTGGATTGATTTATATTTTTCTTTTAATTGGTGGATTTGGTATCTTATCGGTACAAATTGAATATAAGGTCTCCATGAAGCAAAAAAGAGTTGCAATTAAGAAAATAAAATCAAATTAGATGAGAGAATCCCTCAACATCTTTGGTAGTGTCCATTAATTCGAGCATATGTCTTTTATCCGGACTCCAAACTACCTGGTTCTGGCGGCATTTGAAAGCTATCTCTGTGGGCTACAATTCCTGTCTCACGGCAAATTTCCCAATTCGGACTCCAAGATGGTCAAAATTGGATACCAAATGCGATCATGATAATACGTACTACAATTCAAGGACACGATGCGCATCAAGAAACGTGCACACAAACACTCGCTATAACAGATACGCACATAGGTAAAAATACAAGAGCATGCACAAAAGCACTCAGGCAAAAGTGCATTCGCAAAAGGATCATGAAAACACAAACTACAATCCTAGGACATGAAAACAAATCAACAAACATGCACAAATACACTCGCTCAAAATGACATGCATAAACGTACATGTCAAAAACCATGCGCAAAAGTGCATTCCCAACAACATTCATTTAAACACGAACTACAATACTAGGACTTTAACACGCATCAACAAACAACAGAAAAAACACTAGATAAAAAAGATACAGTGGTGTGTAGAAATAACACTCTACGTTTGCGTTAACGTGGATTTTTGTTTGGATTAATTGATATTTCTGTTTCAATTGGTGGATATGGTATCTTATAGGTACAAATCGAAAATTAGGTATCCAAGAAGCAAAAATGATCAAAGAGTAAGAAAACAGTTACAATTAAGAAAAAAAATCAAATTAGAAGAGGGAATCCCTCAACTTCTTTGGTAGTGTCCACGAAGTCGAGCATAACTCTCTCATCCGGACTCCAAATAACCTGGTTCCGGCGGCATTAGAAAGCTATTTATGTTGGCTACGATTCCAGTCTCACGACAAATTTCAAAATTCGGACTCGGACATGGTTAAAATTGGATACCAAAAGCGATCATGAAAATACGTACTACAATTCAAGGACATGAATGCGGATCAAGAAACGTGCACAAAAACACTCGCTAGAAAAGATACGCACATAATTAAAAGTACAAAAGCATGCACAAAAGTACTCACGCAAAAGTGCAATCGCAAAAAGGATCATGAAAACACAAACTACAATCCTAGGACATGAATACAAATCAACAAACATGCACAAACACACCCGCTCAAATGGACATGCACAAACGTACATGTAAAAAACAATGAGCAATAGTGAATTTGCACCAACATTATTAAAAACACGAACTAGAAAACTAGGACTTTAATACTGTTGGGAATCGGACACGTGTACGCAGTGGAAAACAAAAATTTTATGCGATTTAAACAACTGTAAAGCGCATAAACACATGCCCGATAAATTAAAACAATTAATCGCGTACCTTTGCGCTTCCAGCGAAATTAAAAACTACATACATGCTTAATTATTTAAACAAATTTAAATCAATTAACATGCTCGCGTTTAAATCAAATAACATGCTCGCAACGATTAAAATGATTTCACTTATTCACATAAAATCATACCAAAGCAAACATGGATATATTGTTTAAACGTAAACGAATCAAGAACATTAAATTCTTGTGTTTACCTCTTGAAGCGTGAGGTAGGAGCGCTAAGAAAGTCGAGATTGCTACAGAAACCAATCCGTACAATCCGGGGCAGCAGCGGTGAAGCGGCAGCAGCGGCGAGACGGGCACGGCGGCGCGTGTATCACACGCGCGGTCTTCGGGGCGGCGCGTGGTTCGCTTGCGTCGTCGGCTCGAGGGCTGCTCCTCGATTCTTCGATCTTCCTCCTCTCGGATTTCACCTCGTATACTTTGATCTACTAAAACGTGGCACTAGACACGAAGTAGTTAGAATAAAACGGAAGAAACGAAAAGAGAAAAGAGTACCGAATGTTGGGGATCGTGCATGTATACGCAGCGGAATTTAAAAATTTTAGATCGAACTAGTTTCGCTAACATGCATAAACTAATCACATAGTCAACGTACCTTAACGCTTCCGCCATACATATGGTAATTATCGATTTAATTGAAAAACACGTAAAACCGAAAATTACGAAACATGCTTGTTCATCATTCAATAAAATCGAAACACGTAATCACATATTACTCATAATCATAAATTATAATTCATACAAACATGCTCGAATTAATTTACGAAAGTTTCGATTTATTTACCTCTTGTAGCGTGAGATTTCAACGAATCGAAACCTAGAACCAATCACGTACAAGCTGCAAATTACCAATCCTCGGGGTTGCAACTCACGGCTGGAACAAGCTGATCCAGCAAGCGACGAACGGCGGCGCGTGGCAGCAGCAGCGGCGGCGCGTGGATTGCGTAGCAGCGCGTGCGGCGGTGCAGCGGCGGTGCGTGGATTCGTCGGGGCAGCAGCTCCTCTCCAATTAGGTTTCACCTCGTATTTTCGACCCACTTGAACTACAACACTAGATGTAAACGAGTTAGATAAACAACAAGTAAATGAAGGAGAAGAGAGGAGAAAACCGGCGGTTTTGCGGCGGTGATCGGCGGTGGCGCGGCGGGGCAGCAACGGCCGAAGGGGAGAGCGGCTAGGGCTTGGGCGGCTAGGGTTTGGTGCTGAAAATCTGATCTCAAACTCTTGTTTGAGGTCTATTTATACTTAGGGTTTTCAACCCTAGTGGGTTAAAGTCATTGGGCTTGACCCACTGATGTATTAAGCCCATTCCCTCGTCGGCCTCGTTTCTAATAAACGATCGTTCACAAAATTATAACAAAATTATATTTGTGACGAGCTCAAAGTCCTCGTCGATACGAGTGCCTCTTCGAAATTTCCAATTTCCAAAATTGGAAACTTCCACTTTAGTGGACTTGCTAAATCGGGAAACTTCCCAATTTAGAAAGTTCACTAAATTCCGCATGTCTCTCTTTCTCTACGTTTATTCCGATTCGCAATCCACAATTACGAATCTTAGATTCAATCATATCGACATCCAATCGTTCAAAGATTAACACATTAATCTATGCTTGTTGTTATCAATGATCTATATTACACGAGAAGTGTGACCCTCAATGGTTCAGGTGGATGCTAGCCGTGGGCTCACAACTCTTTGTGATTCGAACAACACATTGTTCTTATACGAACTCCTCCCAAGAGTCCCGATTAGAGTAAAACTCATTTTACCTAATCCCCATTCAAATCGGTGCCCAACGAATCAAGATTGGCGTCTAGCAACTACGCATCATGATTCCCTAGATACAAGTGAAGTGCCTGCAAGAACCTTATGATATAGTTAGCGTACAGTACGATCCTTTCGCAGCACATGTCCCGATTGAACTAGAGGCATTGGTTCACCGAGACCTCTTATAAAGTTCAATAACCGAGCAAACGTTCTAGGTATTATAAATCCGTTCGTGTGCGACTTAGGGAAACACATTTCCCTAATCACCCCACTATCAACTCTGTCCAGAGATTCCTTGGATTATAAACCGTCAGAACACACAGGACATCCATGACTACTCAAGCGCTCGAATCCCCTACTACAATGCACAGAGTTCACACTAGATTTCGGATTGCACGAACGTTGGCCCTTGGAGTGGTCCGCGGTGGGACTCAGAGACAGGTCACGATACAATCGGTCCTCTAGTGAAGTCACGGTGATGTCTGGGTCTTAAGGACTAATGGTGTACAACGATATCTTCGAAACCTATTACTCGATGAATGAGAACCACTTATAGATTTCTAGGGCGAGGGAGTTCAGTGAACTCATCTAGTATGAGCACCCACTCAAGTATGCCGATGTCACAACACCGAGGACTGATGAGACGCAGTACACATACACTAAGTGCTAGTCTCAAAAGGGAAAGGCCGGTATCCTCATTATTGGCGTAACCCATCGACTAGGAACAAGGTTTAACAGTTACATTACATTGCTGAGTTATCTCACGATTCTACTAGATCAACTCACAGTAATAGAGTAACTCGTTAGGACTATATCTATGCTACTTGCATGGGATAACAGATATAGAATGCCAAATAAGATATTTTATTATTACGAACGAAAAACGATTGTTTTATTACATGAAATAAGATAAAGACCACAGCCACAAGTTGGCTTGTCGGTCACCTACTCTAACAATCTCCCACTTGACCTAAAGACAACTACTCATAAATCTAAGTCCCATCGACTCTCGATGTTTCTCGTGGACTGATCCTGATAATGGCTTGGTGAAGGGATCTGCAATATTGTCCTCCGAGGTGACTCTGTCTAGCTTGACTTCACCTCTCTCTATGATCTCTCGGATCACATGGTATTTTCTCAACACGCGCTTCGACTTCTGATGAGCTCTTGGTTCCTTAGCTTGTGATCCGGCTCGTTGTTATCGCAGTACAGCCGTACTGGATCGCTAGCGTTCGGAAATACACCCAACTCTTGGATGAATTTCCTAATCCATGACCCTTCCTTTGAAGCATCTGATGCTGCAATATATTCAGCCTCGGTGGTGGAATCAGCCGTCGTGCCTTGTTTGGAACTCTTCCAACACACAACACACGACACCCCCGTTCACTTTGAATATATACCCCGAGTTTGACTTTGAGTTATCCACGTCCGATTGAAAACTAGAATCCGTGAAGCCTTCTAATTTCAACTCGATATCCCCATAGACCAAAAACAAATCTCGAGTTCTTCGCAAGTACTTGAGAATGTCCTTCACAGCCTTCCAATGGGCTGGGCCGGGGTCGGACTGATATCTGCTTGTGACGCTCACAGCATACGCAATATCAGGTCGTGTACACAGCATGCCATACATTATGCTTCCTATAGCGGATGCATAAGGTGTCCTTTTCATCTCCTCGATTTCCATTTGCGTTTGAGGACGCATGGATTTTGAGAGACGAACCCCATGGGACATTGGCAAGAATCCCTTCTTGGATTCTTCCATGCTAAACCGTTTAAGAACAGTGTCTCTGTACATGGATTGGGACAAGCCAAGTAATCTCCTCGATCTATCTCTATAGATCCGTATTCCCAATACGTAGGATGCTTCTCCCAAATCCTTCATCGAGAAACGTGTGGATAACCATACTTTAGTTGACTGCAACATCCCTACATCATTCCCAATGAGTAGTATGTCATCAACATAAAGTACAAGGAAAGTCACTGCACTCCCACTAACCTCCTCGTAGACACAAGGTTCCTCCGGGTTTTTCACAAATTCAAACTCTTTGATAGTTGTGTCGAACCTTTTGTTCCAACTACGGGATGCTTGTTTCAATCCATAAATGGATCGCTGGAGTTTGCAAACCTTTTGCTCATCTCCAGAAGATATGAAGCCTTCCGGCTGCGCCATGTAATTTTCCTCCTCAATGTCCCCATTAAGGAAAGCGGTCTTCACATCCATTTGCCATATCTCGTGGTCATACCACGCAGAGATGGCCAGCAAAATCCTAATGGAATTAAGCATAGCAACTGGAGAGAAGGTTTCCTCATAGTCAACTCCTTTCTTTTGACTATAACCCTTCGCCACCAATCTAGCCTTGTAGGTCGATACCTTTCCATCTACTCCAATTTTCTTCTTACAGATCCACTTGTAGCCTATGGGAACAATTCCCTCGGGTGGATCTACCAAGGTCCATACCTTGTTGGAGTACATAGAGTCCATTTCGGATTTCATGGCATTAAGCCAATGTCCCTTGTCTGTATCCGATACAACTTCATTGAAAGTTCTAGGATCACATCCTTGGTCAACTTCATCAACGAGGAATAACCTATCGGGCGCTCTCCGAACTCTTTCGGATCTACGCAGCGACGGTTCAGGAGGTATATTAGTGGTTTGTTGAATTGGTTCATTTTCTGATTGTTGTGCTTGAACTTCAGATTGTGGTTCTCGAACTTCTTCGAGATCAACTACACTGCCCTTTCTATCTGATAGAAATTCCTTCTCAAGGAACACGGCATTTCTCGAGACGAACACCTTTGCCTCGGAAACATAGTAGAATTCGTATCCCATGGAATCCTCGGGATACCCCACAAAATAGCATAGGTCGGATTTTCTATCCAACTTATCTCCCACTAGCCGCTTCACGTAAGCGGGACAACCCCATATCCTAATATGTTTAAACGTTGGTTTCTTGGAGTGCCAAAGTTCATAACGTGTGGAGTTAACTGCTTTGGTATTAACCCTATTCAGCAAATACATGGCACTTCGGAGTGCATGACCCCACAGGTATGCCGGTAGCTCGGTGAACCCCATCATAGATCGAACCATGTCTAACAGTATTCGATTCCGACGTTCGGAAACTCCATTAAGTTGAGGAGTTCCAGGAGGAGTCCATTGAGACAGAATCCCATTCTCTTTAAGATAGTCTATAAACTCAGTTCTTAAGTATTCGCCACCACGATCGGATCGTAGTTTCTTAATACGTCTACCGAGTTGGTTTTCTACTTGGTGTCTAAAATCTTTGAACTTTTCAAAAGTTTCAGATTTATACTTCATCAAGTACACGAAACCATACCTAGAATAATCATCGGTAAAGGTAACAAAGTAGTTAAAACCTCCCCTAGCACTAACGCTTAGTGGACCACACACGTCTGAATGGATCAAATCCAAAAGACCCTCGGCTCGTTCCATCTTCCCTTTGAAGGGAGTCTTGGTCATTTTTCCTTTAAGGCAGGATACACAAGTTTGAAGTGATTTCACGTCCTCCAAGGAGAACAATCCTTCACTTACAAATTTGTTCATCCTTCTCAAGGAAATATGACCTAGTCGAGCGTGCCAAAGTTGTGCGGGGTTAAGACTTATATCTTTTCGTTTTGCTGATATAACGTTAATTGGTATTTCACTTGGATTTAGTTTATATAAGTTGTTTATAAGTTGTCCCTTACAAATCATATTTTGATCGTTTTGTATAATGCAAATCGAATTTCCAAAAACAAAAGTAAAACCTTCATTATCCAAAACAGGAATAGAAATAAGGTTTCGAATAAGTGACGGAACAAATAAACAATTGTTCAAAACAATGGAAAAACTAGAATCCAAAACAGAAAGATAAATTGTCCCAATGGCTTCAGCAGCAACCCTTGCTCCGTTGCCCATTCTTAGGTAGGTCTCACCCACATTAAGCTTCCTACTTCTTGTCATGAGCTGAAAATCATTACAAAGATGTGAGCCACAACCAGTATCCAATACCCAAGCAGAAGATTTAACGGACAAATTAACTTCAACTACGTACCCTTTTCAGAACGTTTCTGATCGAGGTAAGCCTTGCAGTTGCGTCGCCAATGGCCCTTCTTTCCACAATGATGGCAAGCGTCATCAACTTGCTTGGTGACCTTGTCATTCTTCACTCCGCTCGACTCGCCCTTCTCAAGTTTCTTGCTCGGGCCGAAACTCCTTTCTTTCCTTTTCTTCTGTAAAGAACCTTTCTTTGCAGAAGGAGCAACTAGGAGAACAGATTTCTCCTTCTTGATCGTGGACTCATAGCTGACCAACATGTTTAACAACTCATCCAATGGTGGATCGAGCTTGTTCATGTTGAAGTTCACTATGAACGATTCATAGGAACTAGGAAGGGACAGTAGGATCAAATCCCCCAAGAGCTCGGCCAGGAGGGTGACATCAAGGCTCACCAACTTCTCAAGGAGAGTGATCATCTTGAGACCGTGCTCGTGGACCGAAGCCCCTTCACGCAGCCTCATGGTGATCAACTCCTTGGTAGCCGAGTACCTCGATGCCCTAGTATTCTCACTGTACAAGCATTCATGATGATGCTTGATATCGTAAGCATGTACGTGAGACTCATACGTCCTCGCGAGCTCTGGCACCATGGATGCTAGCATGTAGCACCTCGCATGGAGGTCGTC
The DNA here is from genome assembly GCF_000504015.1 of Erythranthe guttata. The sequence goes on along the minus strand of NW_012193002.1, from coordinate 664,772 downwards.
CTTCTTCCATGCCTCGAAAGTGGCAGTCTCATCAGCAGTAGCAGTCGCAGGAAGAGCAGCGGGGGGACGAGTTGGGTTTCGGGCACGTGTACGCAGCGGAAAACAAAAATTTAATGTGATTTAAACGACTTTAAAGCACATAAGCACACGCCCGACAAATTTGAATCAATTAATTGCGTACCTTTGCGCTTCCAGCGAAATTAAAAGCAACATACATGTTAAAATGTTTAACTAAATTTAAACCAATTAACATGCTCGCGTTTAAACCAATTAACATGCTTGCAACGATTAAAACGATTACATATAATCACATAAAATCATACGAAAGCAAACATGAATATTTAGTTTAAACGTAAACGAATCGAAACAAGGGATTCGTGTGTTTACCTCTTGAAGCGTGAGGTAGGAGCGCTAAGCAAGTCGAGATTTCTACGGAAACCAATCCGTACAATCGGGGCAGCAGCGGCGAGACAGGCCGTGGCGGCGCGTGTAACTCACGCGCGGTCTTCGGGCGGCGCGTGGGGTTGCGTGCGGCTTCGGCTCGTGTGCTGCTCCTCGATTCTTCGATCTTCGATCTTCCTCCTCTCGGATTTCACCTCGTATACTTTGATCTAATAAACACATGGCACTAGACACGTAATAGTTAGAAAAACGGAAGAAAAAGAGAAGGAAAGAGACTACCAAGGTAGTCGGCCGATGAAGGGCCGACTCCGGCGAGAATCCGGCGACGGCGCCGGTGATGGCCGCGGGAGAGAGGCCGCAGAGAGAGGTGAGCGGCTAGGGTTTTGATTAGGTCTTGTGTGTTTGTGCAAGGCCTATAAATCAAGTATTTATAGTCCCTTGCATAAAACCCTAACGGGCTTAAGTTGGACCGGGCCCAACAGCTTAAGCTCGTTAGTTCCTTTACTTGCTCGTCTCTCTCAATTCAATGATCGGAAAATTGCAACAATTACATTTTCGGAATCATTATAATATTCTCGTCATTACGAGTGCCATCTTTCATATTCCAACTTTCCAAAAGTGGAAACCCTAGTTCAGTGCACTTTCTAAATTTGGAAACTTCCCGATTTAGAAAGTTCACTAACACGTTCGCCTATTCTTTTCCTTTTCTTATTCTCATTCATAATTCCAAATTATGAATGTTGGATCCAATCATATTGACTTCCAATCATGCAAAGATAAACTTACTTTATCGCTGACCGTTTATTCAAAGATCTCATGTGCACGAGCAGTGTGACCCTCGATGGTTCAGGTGTAAGCTAGCCGTGGGCCCACAACCCTTTGTGGTCAAAACTCGTCCATTAGAGTTACGATTAAGATGAAGCTCGTTTCACCTTAATCACCCAACGAATCAAGATTGGCGTCTAGAAACTACGCGTCATGATTCCCTAGATACAAATGAAGTGCCTGCAAGAACCTTCAGATATAGTTAACGTCCAGTACGGTCCCTTCGATTCATATGTCCCGATCGAACTAGAGGCATTGGTTCATCGAGACCTCTTTATATGTTCGATGACGGTGCGATCGTTCCAAGTGTTGTAATCGTCACGTGCATGACTTAGAGAATCGAATTCTCTAATCATCACTTAGTCAGCTCTGGCCAGAGACTTAGAATGATTACAAACTTTCAGAACACACAGGAAATCCAAGACTATTCTAGCGATCGAATCCCCGACTACGATGCACAGACCTCCCACTAGATTTCGAACTGCACGAACACTGGCCCTTGGGGCGGTCCTCGATGGAACTCAGGGACATCACGATACAGCTGGTCCTCTAGTGAAGTCACGGTGAAGTCTAGGTCATAAGGACTAATGGTGTACAACTATACCATAGATATCTCTACTCGATTATTGGGAACCACTTAGAGATTTCTAGGGTGAGGGAGTTCAGTGAACTCGTCAACTTACGAGCACCCACTTATGCATGCCGATATCACAATACCGTTTACTGATGAGATGCAGTACACATACAGTAAGTGCTAGTCTTAATGGGAAAGGCCGATATCCTCATTAGTGGCGTAACCCTTCGACTAGGAACACGTTTAACAGTTATAATACTTGAGTAAATATCTCACGATCCTAACGATCAATTACTAGTACTTGTAATAACTGTAAGGACTATATCTATGCTTGTGACAAAGGGACAAAGATATAGAATGCCAAGGTGTTTTACCATTGATACGAATAAAGGTTCGTTTATTACAATAATAAATACGAAAGACCACAGCCATATGTTGGCTTGTTGGTCACCTACTCTAACAATCTCCCACTTGACCTAAAGCCAACTACCCTTAAATCGCAATCCCATCGACTCTCGATGTTTCTCATGGACCGATCTCGGTAAAGGCTTTGTGAAGGGGTCTGCAACGTTCTCTTCCGAGGTGACTCGTTCAACCTTAACTTCACCTCTATCAATGATCTCTCGGATCACGTGATACTTCCTCAGAATATGCTTCGACTTCTGATGAGATCGTGGCTCCTTAGCTTGCGCCACGGCTCCGGTGTTATCACAGTACAACGGTACTAGATCACTAGCATCAGGAATGACACCCAACTCTTGGATGAATTTCCTTATCCAAGTCCCTTCTTTTGCAGCTTCGGACGCTGCAATGTATTCCGCTTCGGTAGTGGAATCGGCCGTCGTGCTTTGCTTGGAACTCTTCCAACACACGGCACCACCATTAAGCGTGAATATAAATCCTGAATTCGACTTTGAGTCGTCCACATCCGATTGAAAACTAGAGTCAGTAAAACCCTCTAATTTCAACTCGGCACCCCCATAGACCAAAATATATCCTTAGTTCTTCCCAAGTACTTGAGGATATCTTTCACGGCTTTCCAGTGAGCCGGGCCGGGGTTAGACTGATATCTGCTTGTGACACTCACAGCATACGCAATATCGGGTCTCGTACATAGCATGCCATACATTATGCTTCCTATGGCAGACGCATAAGGCGTCCTTTTCATCTCCTCGATTTCACTAGGTGTTTGCGGACACATAGATTTCGAGAGACGAACCCCATGGGACATTGGCAAGAATCCCTTCTTGGATTCTTCCATGCTAAACCGTTTCATAACGGTGTCTATGTACAGGCTTTGGGATAAGCCAAGCATCTTCCTTTCTCTATCTCTATAGATGCGTATTCCCAATACGTAAGATGCTTCTCCCAAATCCTTCATTGAGAAACGTGTGGACAACCATGCTTTCGTTTGCTGCAACATTCCTACGTCATTCCCAATGAGTAGAATGTCATCAACGTAAAGCACTCAAAATATTACTGCCCTCCCACTAACCTTCTTGTATACACAAGGTTCTTCCGGATTCTTCTCAAAATCAAACTCTTTGATAGTTGAGTCGAACCTAGTGTTCCAACTTCGGGATGCATGTTTCAATCCATAAATGGATCGCTGGAGCTTGCAAACCTTTTGCTCACTTCCAGAAGATATGAAGCCTTCCGGCTAGCCATGTAAATTTCTTCCTCAATATCTCCATTAAGGAAGGCGGTCTTCACATCCATTTGCCATATCTCGTAGTCGTACCACGCAGCTATGGCCAGCAAAATCCTAATGGACTTCAGCATCGCGACTGGCGAAAAGGTTTCCTCATAGTCAACGCCTTGCCTTTGAGTGTATCCTTTCGCTACCAATCTAGCTTTATAGGTCGATACCTTTCCATCCACTCCAATTTTCTTCTTATAGATCCACTTGCAGCCAATAGGAACAATTCCCTTAGGTGGATCTACCAAGGTCCATACCTTGTTGGAGTACATGGAGTCCATTTCGGATTTCATGGCAGTTAGCCAATGTCCCATGTCCGCATCCGATACGGCCTCATTGTATGTTCTTGGATGTTGTCCAAGATCAACATGATCTTCATCATTTTCGAGGAGGAATAACCTATCCGGCATTTTTCGAACTCTTTCGGATCTACGTACCGTAGGTTCAGGAGCTATATTAGTGGTTTGTTGTATTGGTTCGATTGCTTGTTCTTGCGTTTGAACTTCACTTTGTGGTTCTTGAACTACTTCAAGTTCTATCATGCTGCCCTTTCTATCGGATAGAAACTCCCTTTCCAAAAAGGTGGCATTTCTCGAAACAAACGTCTTTGCTTCTCTGACATAGTAGAACTCGTATCCCATCGAGTCTTCGGGATACCCCACAAAATAGCACAAGTCGGACACTACAACAAAAAACATCTATTAGGACACTTTTCTTAGGGCAGTTTTTTATAAATGTCCCAAAATTAAGTTGTTAGGGCACTAGTTATATAGTATCCCGTTAATAATATTTATTAGGACATTTTTAATTAATCAATAATTTAAATATTTGAAAATATTAAAATGGCTGAGATTTTTCTTTTTGGTAAAGTAGGAAATTAATATTATATTCCGTTAATAATACTTATTAGGACATTTTAATTTAATTAATAACTTTATTATTTGGAAACAATAAAAAAAGGGGTAAATTCCACTTTACCCCCTCATACTCTCCCTGAGAATTACTTTACCCCTTCGTACTCTCAATTTTATCGATTTACCCCCTTGTACTTGTACAAATTTCCCAATATAGCCCTTTCCTTCAACTTTTGTCAATTTTGACTCTGACGCCGTTTGGTCAACTCTGTAAATTACAAAATTGCTACTGCTTATAATGCGTCGTTTCTCCTCCGTCAATATTGTCATTTCTTCTTCTCCCACCACTTCCCCTTCCAAGATATCCCCAAATTGAACACCTAACTTAGTAAAAATCAAGACCCAAAAATTGATCGATTCCACCTAGTGCAAAGAAAAAAATATATGAATGTGTGAAACTTTCTCTTTTCTAATCTCGAGAGTCAAAATCGAAAAAAATCAATATTTACATCAATATTTTGACTCTTGACCAAATGGCGTCAGAGTCAAAATCGAAAAAAGTTGACGAAGAGGGTTGTATTGGGAAATTGTACAAGTATAAGGGGGTAAATTGACGAAATTAAGAGTACGAGGGGGTAAAGTAGTTCTTGGGCAGAGTACAAGGAGGTAAAGTGGAATTTACCCTATAAAAAGACTAAGGGCCCGTTTGACAGGATTAAGCGCTGAATGCTGAATGCTGAATATGTGTCTGAATGAATAAGAGTTGTGTCTGAATGCTGAATGCTGAGCAATTAAGTTCGTTTGATAATTGAATGTCTGATTATTGTTATTTTCCTATTATACCCTTATTTAATACTGGCATTTTATTTGTTAATTAATTTTGATTAACAAATATAAATAAACAAAAAAATTTAAGCATGATCTACATAATCAATAAAATTTAAAATTTAAAATATTTAACATAGATAAAATATAAAATTCAAACAACTAATAAATATAACATTCACAAATAAAAATAGTAAAATATGGAAATACATTAAAGTCGCTAAAATTGACCTAAAAGATTAAAGTCGCTAAAATCAACGTCAAATATTTAATAACTTCTAATTGGTCACTCACTCAATGCATCAACCGAGTTGCTATCTCATCGCGAACATTAGCCATATACTGCATGTCTTCGACCCCCCACCATGGTCCGGTAGTTGTACCATCATTCTCGTGGTCTTGTCCATCCTCATTCGCACCATCAAAAGGCATATTGGGTTGATCAAGCTCCTCAAAAAATTTATCACTAATACGCTCTTTTCTTATAAAATTATGCACCGCAAAACAAGCAATCACTATATTTCTTTGCACATCTAATGAAAAAGGGGCCATCTTTTCTAAAATCGGAAATCTATTTTTCAGAAATCCATAAGTTCGTTCAATGACATTCCTTAGTTGAGCATGAGCATGGTTAAATTTTTCTTCTTTAGTCAAAGCACGTCTACGACGATAGTCTCCTAACCAATATCGTACATTGCGATACGGAACCATAAATCCTCTAGTGTGTGTGTATGCTGCATCACAAAGATAGTATTTACCTGTAATAATAATAAAGATAATTTAAGATCAGATTTAACGTATAAATGATTAGAATTTATAGTTTGAATTTAATGTAATACCAGCGGGAGGCCATGGAAAACCGTTTGTCGGATCAGCAACTGTATCTCTTAAGACTCTTGAATCATGTGTTACCCCTTCCCAGCCTGCCCAAACGAACGTAAACATCATATTAAAGTCGCATATTCCTAAAACATTTTGATAGCATTGACCCTTTCCTCTACCCCTGTACATAGTTTGCTTTGAAACTGGAACAACGGCATGTACTAGTGTTCCATCAAGTGCCCCAACTGCTCCCTACATTTAGATGAAAAATAAGTTACGGAAACAATAAGAGAATTAAATAATGATAGAAAAAATGGAACAATACACAATATCTACCTTAAAAATTCGGTGTAACCTCCTAAAACTTGCCGAAATATTTGGATTCGGGTCAAATGTTGTTGGTACTATTATGTCCCTTGCCATATTCATCATTGCACTCAAAACTTCGTGAAAATACGCATGAACTGTTTGTGAAGAGTGTTGAAATCTACGCTTCACTACGCGTAGACGCTTATTATGCCCAATAATTTGCAAGAACATTGCCATTTTTTCTTCTACTGATACATGTCTACTATCATGCAGCCACCCTCGTTGTCTAAAATGCATGCTCAAACGAGTATATGCAACACGAGACATGCGCATTAATTCAATACATTGTGTGTCTGATCCAGACAAGAGCTCCAATGTGTAAGCATGTCCCGACAATGCTGAATTGTTATCTCTGTTTCTTGGTACGCGCATCAAATATCTCGGACGAATTTGTGTGTACCAATAGATCATCATCAATATCATAATCTCGTAAATTTCCATATTTGACCTGTTAACAAAAATGATCAATGCATTAAATATTTGAGAATGTAAACTATCATTAGCAAAATACTAAATCATAAAAGAAACCTAATTCACAATGTAAATGTAAAACAAGTCTATTATTATAAAAAATACCAACTAAACAAGTCTTATTCTAAAATTGAAACTAATAACATAAAAAGTTTGCAATAGCCTACGAAACTTAAAACAAATCCATCGTCATAAATAAATACTACTAAATTCTCAAAATTTGAAACATAAGCCATTGCAAGTTAAAATTAAAATCCCGTATTTTGTCCGATTCTTTTAATCCATGCTTTCAGAACTCCGACATTATCCTTAGGAAGCGCCATCCAAGCTTCTCTATGTCCTGCACAACTGCCAAAGATTACAACAACTGAAACATATAAGATATCTTCCTTATCCCATTCAAGTTCATCCAATTTAGCAATACAATCTGTAACTGAAGGCCCACTATGATTTTTAATCATAAACTTCAAAGCTGCTGACATCTCATTTATTAAATTATTATCACCAGGCGAGGGTTGACTGTTTTTTTTTTCTTTTTAGGCTTTTCTCCTTGAGACCGATGGGCGAAATCATTAGTCTGAGTCCCTCTAGTATCCTTGAAATTTTCATCTTCATCATAATAAGAAATATCTTCTATGTCTCTTTGTTCCACATTCCGGACATTACTCGAAGAAAATGAGGTAACACCAGGATTTTGATCTTGGGAACTAGGTCCCCAAGAATGAACACCAGTAGCAGTGGCACCGTCGAATAGTGCTCTACAAAGGTCAGGATAAGGTAGAGGTGCAAGTCTTAAACTCTTTGCCTTAGGATGAGCCTGTATTTAAGTATCAAATTATAATTCTTAATAAAATCTTATAATTACTAATAAAAGTTAGATAAAACAATAAAAACCTAAACAATAAACCTTTATATACTCTGTCCACTCTTCCTTTGTCATGTTGATAGTGTTGGTGGCATGATTGTAAATATTGCCTGTTTTCATAGTTAACGGCAACCAAGCTTGATACTTTTGTTTTAAGTAGTCATATCGATTCTTCATTTGTCTTTGACAAACAACAAAATTATGATTTTTCTTCAAAGTGTTCATAATTGTGGTCCAAGATTCTGACTTCAGACTACCTCCTTCTCTACCATTTAGAGCAACTTCTCGAATACACGCTTCGAGAAAACATCTATCTACTTCACTGTTGTTCCATCTGACTCTATTATTTTCATCTGATTCCTCCATTCCTATATTCATGAATATTTATTCTTCAAAGTAAACCCTCACGAGCTATGATTCAAAAAATAGAACCAAATATCACGGTGGTATTGATAATTTACAATTAATCGAAGCTTCAAGAGTAGTTTTTGTGATGTACGATTTTTTTTAAATGCTAACTAGATGAAGCCTATGTAATGAGATATTGCATGCTTATCGTATCTTTAATTAGGGATGTAAATTTTTCGATCTAATTGAGTTTAGCACTTTTAGAAAATTTTAATAGTTTGAGAAGTGAAAATGTAATTCCACTCCCACTCGAAAAACAGCTAAAAATCGGAATCTGGATTTGAAAAATTGGAACTGTCAAATTCCAAATCAAAATAAATGAATTTCAAAATAGACTTTCCCACAAACACGACAATGCAAGTCTGATGTAAAAGAAATTTAAATCACAAATACCTGTAAGTAACCATGTCCAGAACAACTCCAAATGTTGAAACTTAAGTATGTAAGAGTGGAATTAAGTACGTTACTTTTCATGTAATAAGTGGACTAATAATCATATTTCACCCACCACAAAAATCAACATTATCAATGCAAAAATCTTTGTGCAGGCCTTCCAATTTTCCAATGTTCTTATTTTCGATTCATAACCAAACAAGCAATTCAGTACTCCTAATTGATACACATATACTCATATTACTACTATTCAAATTTGAATGTCGAATTATAAACCCTAACCTTGATTCAGTTTCCGTGCAAACCAACCGTCTAATGCATCAAACACAGAGCTGGGAATTTGAAAATCAAAATTTGAAGAAACTTACTCGGGAATAAATGAATAAACTAAATAAATAAAAATCAAAACTGTCTTCTAGAGTTCTTCTATGGGTTTTAATGACGTGTAAAACCAAAATTCATAACCTAGCTTTATCGAATAGAAAATCAAAATTAATTAAATAAATAAATGAAAAAACTTACTCGGGAATTTGAAGAATTGTCTTGCAGAGTTCTTCTATGGGTTTTAATGACGTGTGAGAAGTGGTGATGAAAAGATCCGTAGAAGGGATATATTTTATGATGGTAGGGTTTGGAATTTACAAGGTTATTTATGGGTAAAAGAAATAAAAAAAATTCAGAACTAGTCTGACCGAATAAGCGTGAAAATTGCGGCTTAATCGGTAAGCAATAAATCTTTCAGTTAAGAGATTCCCTCCAAACACGCTAAATATCATTATGCTGACCGAATCAGCGAAAATTACTCATTAAGAGGCCAATAAGAGGTAATCAAACGGGCCCTAAGACTTTACTTTGTGGAATTTTACCGCACAATTTTTTTTCGTTTCCCTCTTCTTATTTCCTGACTCTTTAGTTTCTTCTGTATCTTTTTTTTTTCTTCCAACAATCTTCTCTTTGAATATACCTATTCAATTCTACTTCTCTGTAATTCTGCGCCGGCGTTCTTCAAGGTACAATTTTTTTCAATTATGTTTTCCCCCTTTTGGTTCTCTCTTTCCATTATCCCTAATCCCTAATCCCTAATCCCTAATTTTTGTATAAGCTGAGTCTATGTACTAAAGATTTTGTATATCAATGGGTTGTGTGTTTTGCGAAATAGAGAGTGTGAAATTGAATCTATGATTGTACTCTTTTTGTGAATTGAATCGAATGGGGGGTTTGCTTTTTTTCCCTAATTTTTTATTTTTCTTTTCTTAAAAGAATCTTGTGTACTAATTAACATCATACATGTGCTCATGTTTTGTCTTACCTTTGTGGCTGAATTTAGAAAAGTGTGTTTGTGGTGCAATTGTTTTTTCTTATATAAAATATGTAGTATATTGTATTAAAATTCTAACACTACACCATCTTGTGTCAATTTTACTTGGGTGTAACTGGATAAAATATAGAGGAAAAACACTATTTTTTACTTGGTTATTTTTTTTGTAAGTATGCCTGAACGGTTCCTATTTTTTTCCTGAATAGTTTTAAACTTAGTTTCACACTAGTGTATATATATATATATATATATATATATATATATATATATATATATATATATATATATATTTGTTTGTTCGAGTTATTCAATATGTATTTATCATGTTGGGTTCAGGAATACTAAAGGTGGAATTGGATTTGGGATTGTTCGGGTGGAATTGGATTTGGGATTGTTCGAAATTCTTGAATTCCACTGTCGAGGTAAATAATGAGTTCTTTTTTATTTAATTAACTTGCTCATCCAGCGTAGTTCTTTTTATATTTAATTATAGACTTAAGTTTTAATACAGAACTAGAGACATAAAATTTATTGTTATTACTTTGTTATTATATTTGACGATGGTGTATTTGCTTATTATCTGATCTAACATATCTTATTTGATTTTAGTAGATTCATAATGGATAAGGGTTGGATGAGTAAACGAAGATCAACAAAAGAAGATGAAAATGGATTGAATCAATTTCTTGATATGGCTTTTGCTAAAGTAAGTCTTAGTGGAAAAATTATTTGTCCGTGCAAACGGTGTAGGAATGGGAAAGGGGTAATTAGAGAGATTGCCGAAGAACATTTGTTAGTTGATGGCTTTATGAAAGGTTACACAAATTGGGTCGCACATGGCGAAGACACATTGACTGATCATGTGGATTCCCAAAATTTTAACGAATTCAATATGTTAGGGGATATGACTGGGTTAGTACATGATGCGTTTGGTGTTAATGATACAAACTCAAACATGGAAGAAGAACCCAACGGGCAAGCTAAGGTTTTTTTTGAGTTGTTTGATGATGCTCAAAAAGAATTGTATCCAGGATGTAAACAATTTTCTAAACTTACATTTCTCATACGACTCTTTCACTTGAAGTGTACTGGTAAATGGTATAATAAATCATTCACAATGCTTCTTGAGTTGTTGAAAGAGGCCTTTCCTGAAGCAACTAAGTCACTGCCCAGTTCTTATTATGAAGTTCAAAAGATAATAGGAAAATTAGGACTTACTTGTATTAAAATACATGCTTGTCCTAATGATTGCATGTTGTATTGGAAAGAGCATGAGAATGATATAGCTTGTCATGTTTGTAAAACATCTCGATACGATCAAGCTCAAACGAATGTTGATGAAGGAGATTCCTCAAGTAAATTCAAAAAAAATCCAGCAAAAGTATTGAGATATTTTCCATTGAAGACTCGTCTTCAAAGACTCTTTATGTCATCTAAAACGTCGTCATTTATGAGATTGCACCAAGAGCTTCGCACTAAGGATGGTTGCATGAGACATCCTAGTGATTCTCCGCTTTGGCATGATTTTGATCGTCGACATCGTGACTTTTCAAAAGACTCAAGAAAGGTAAGACTTGGTCTAGCGGCTGATGGATTTAGTCCATTTCGGACCATGAGTGTTACTCATAGCACATGGCCAGTTATATTAACCCCGTACAACTTACCTCCATGGATGTGTATGAAAGAACCTTACTTCTTTTTGACCCTACTCATTCCTGGTCCATCAGCTCCCGGCAACAATATTGATGTCTACATGCAACCACTAATAGAGGAACTAAAAGAATTGTGGAATGGAGTCGAAACATATGACGCATCACATAAACAAAACTTTTGTATGCGTGCAGCTTTGTTATGGACTATAAACGATTTTCCAGCATACGCAAATTTGTCTGGTTGGAGCACGAAAGGCCAGTTAGCCTGCCCATCATGCCACAAAGATACCTGCTTTCAATATTTGTACAATAGCCGTAAAGAGTGTTACATGGGTCATCGGAGATTTCTAAGTGAATATCATGCTTATAGAAAAGATAGTAAATCTTTTGACGGGAAAGAAGAATATCGGCGAGCTCCCGTACCATTAACTGGAAATATGATTTAGGAGGAATTAAATGGGTTCAATATGAAATTTGGAAAAAAAGTAAATGATAATCCTGTGTTACCTCACAATTGGAAAAAGAGAAGCATTTTTTTTTGATTTGCCGTACTGGAAAGACAATTTGTTGCGTCATAATTTAGACGTGATGCATATAGAGAAGAATGTATGTGACAGTGTGCTCGGGGCTTTATTAAATTTGGATGGGAAAACAAAAGACCATGAAAATTCTCGCCTTGATTTGCAAGATATGGGCATAAGGCCCGGTCTGCATCCTATGCAGCTTGATTCAGGAAAAAGGTACTTGCCGGCAGCCTCGTTTTCAATGAGTAAAAAAGAGAAAGAAATATTTCTTGAAGTTTTAAAGACCGTGAAAGTACCTGATGGTTATGCATCAAATATATCAAGGCACGTGCAGATTAAACCACCTAAAATATCAGGTCTAAACCATCTAGAAGTTCAAAGTTGCTAGAAACCATTGTAAGTTTAAATTTATGTTAGATTTCACTATAAATTTTATGTCCTTGTTTATTTTACAATGTAATCTCAAGCTTTATTGTTGATTAAATATTATATTAAATTATTACAGGAACAATTGCAAGAAATCGAAGAAGACGAAACTCAGAATTCAGATGATGATCCTACTCCTACTCCTGATGATGCATTTGCAAAAGTATTGGGTACGGATAAGCATGGATATGTGCGTATGTATGGTATGGGAGTGAAACCAGCTGATATCTACGGCACAATTCCAAGTCGTGACGCAAGTTATAGATTGGCGATGGGTATAAAGACAAGTATTTGAAAACAAAAGACCAATATGATGCACTGAATGAGAAGGTGGATAATCTAGCAGCAACAGTTCATGGACGAGTACAACCTAGTGCACAAAATGTTCCCGTTACCTCTCAAAGCAACCAACGCTCGTCTACATCAATTTCTCAACCGAGACAGATTCGGGTAATTTACTTGAAGCTTGTTAAATCCTTTAAATGAAAATTGTTATGAATATTTCATTACAAAAACTATAAGCACGCTTAAATTGCAGGTTAATTCTGCCGTTGTTCTAAAAAGTTTGGGAAATATCAATGAGATTGTTGCAAGTGGATATGTTTGTAATATTGGTTCTATTAGAGTAAACGGTGAGGAATTGGGATCTGAATGGTGTGAAATAACCATTCAGTCTGATATTAAGAAAGATGTGCGCTTGCTTAAACCTTATGATCACATACAGACCATCGGAGATTCTATTGGAGCTCCTGTTGCTTGGCCGTTATCCTTGGTATGTAGTAATAAATTTGATTATGTGGATAATTGAATTTAGTCAAATATCGTATTGAAGGATTGAAGTTTTCTTTAAGCATTATAGAATAGTTGGTAACTTAGAATTTACATTTTTGAACACTTTATCGCTTTGATTTACCTAAAATGAAATGTTAATATGTATTTTCTGTTTTATAGGTTGCTTTGGATGAAAATGAATTTTAATGCTTTAGCATAACAGGTTTAGTTTTTTACAACGTTACTCTATTTTGTTGTAGAATTTTGAAGTACAATATTCATATTCTAACAATTCTAATTCAAAATTTACAGATATATCAAGAGAGATGCATCGAGAAGAGATGGCATACTTAGAGAAAATGCAGTCCTGAACCATCAATTATGCAGTGTATGAGTAAAAAACAAACAACTACTCTATCATCAATCTTAGAATTTTATTATTTATTAGTTTATAGTTTAGCATAAGAGACAGAGATAAATTTCCATTATGTTTGCTAGTTGCAGGATAGCAGATTATTTATTTCATACTATTTTTCAATTCATAAATGAGATTTGACTTTGTTGAATGATATTTGCTTGGATTGTTCAAGTAACAAATGCATTTGATGATGGATTAAGTTATATTTGATTACAGTAATTATTTTGCACTTTTATTCAAGTTTACTAATTTTAATTATTAAGGTTCTTTTAATTATGTATGGTAGGCTTTTAGATAAATAAAAATGTCCCAAAAAAGATAATAATGTTTGAATGGGACATTTAGAATTGCCTCAAACTATTTACCAATACTTATAAATATCCCAAAATAATAATTACGTGACATTAATATTTGTCCCGAAACATAATGATATATATAAATGTCCTAATACAATATTTATGGGGCACTTACATTTGTCTTCAAAATATAAAAGGATACTTACGTGTGTCCTAATATAATATCTTATGAGACAGTTAGTTTTGTCTCCAATTATATTTACGATACTTATAAATGTCCTAATATAATCTTTTCATACGACTCATTCAGTTTTAAAGGGCACATATAAATGTCTCAAATATGTTTGAAGGCATAAATAAGTGTCCCAATAAATTTATCATGAGACACTTATATGTATCCTATTGGCATGCTATTATGACATATTTAAGTGTCTCGATAGGACTCATATAGAGACACTTGAATGAATCCTATATTTCAACTTATATGACATATCAAAGTGTCTCGATAAAATATCATTTAGAGGCACTTTAAGTGTCCCAAAACTTAATAGGACACTCAAACATGCGACACTTATGATATGTGTCCTAAAATATACGAATGTCCCGATATGTACCATATAGAGACACTTTTTCGTGTCCTAATAGATGTTTTTTGTTGTAGTGGGATTTACTATCCAACTTATCTCCCACTAATCGCTTCACATAAGCGGGACAACCCCATATCCTAATATGTTTGTAGTTGGGTTTCCGGGAATGCGAAAGTTCATAAGGTGTGGATTTAACTGCTTTGGTGTTAACTCTATTCAGCAAATACGCGGCAGTACGAAGTGCATGACCTTACAAGCATGCCGGTAAGTTTGTGAACCCCATCATTGATCGAACCATATCTAATAAAGTTCGATTCCGACGTTCGGAGACTCCATTAAGTTGAGGAGTTCCCGGTGGAGTCCATTGGGATTGTATCCCATTCTCTTTTAGATAGTCAATGAACTCGATGCTCAAGTATTCCCCACCACGATCGGATCGCAGCTTCTTAATACTTCGTCCGAGTTTCTTTTCCACTTCGTGTCTAAAATCTTTGAACCTTTCAAATGTTTCAGACTTGTACTTCATCAAGTACACGTACCCATACCTAGAATAATCGTCGGTAAAGGTAGCGAAGTAGTTATATCCACCCTTCGCACTAACACTTAGTGGACCACATACGTCTATATGGATCAAATCCAAAAGACCCTCGGCTCGTTCCATTTTCCCTTTGTAGGGTGACTTGGTCATTTTCCCTTTAAGGCAAGATTCACAAGTTTGCAGTGATTTCACGTCCTCCAAAGAGAACAATCCTTCACTGACAAAATCGTTCATCCTTCTTAAAGAGACATGACCTAATCTAGCGTGCCAAAGTTGTGCGGGGTTTTGATCTATCTCCTAACGTTTTGCTGATATAAAATTAATAGGTATTTCATTTGGATTTAGTTCATACAAGTTGTTTAATGGTCGTCCTTTGCAAATAAAATTCTCATTCTTTTGTATAATGCAAATCGAATTTCCAAAAACAAAAGTAAAACCTTCAATATCTAATACAGGACTAGAAATAAGGTTTCTAATGAGGGACGGAACAAATAAACAATCGTTCAAAACAATAGGAAAACTAGAATCCAAAACATTTAACTAAATTGTGCCAATGGCTTCAGCAGCAACTCTTGCTCCATTCCCCATCCTTAGGTAGGTCTCACCCGCTCTAAGTCTTCGACTTCTTGTCATTAGCTGCAAATCATTGCACAAATGTGAGCCACAGCCCGTATCCAATACCCAAGAAGAAGAGTTGACAGACAAATTTACGTCAATGAAATACGTACCCTTTTCAGAACCTTTCTGCTTTAGGTAAGCCTTGCAGTTGCGGCACCAATGTCCTTTCTTTCCACAGTGATGGCAAGCATCATCAACTTGCTTGCCAACCTTTGCTTTGGGGCCCCCACTACCTTCACCGACTTCAAACTTGCTGTTTGGGAAGGGAACTCTTTCCTTTCTCTTCTTTTGGAAAGAACTCTTCTTTCCAGAAGTAGCAGCAATGAGAACAGACTTCTCTTTCTTAATGGTGGACTCGAAGCTGACCAACATGTTCATTAACTCATCCAAGGGAGGATCTAGTTTGTTCATGTTGAAGTTCACTATGAACGATTCATAGGAACTAGGAAGAGACAACAGGATCAAATCCAACGAGAGCTCGGCCAGGAGGGTGACATCAAGATTCACTAGCTTTTCAAGGAGAGTGATCATTTTGAGACAGTGCTCGTGGACCGAAGTCCCTTCGCGCAGTCTCGCTGTGATCAACTCCTTTGTAGCAGCGTACCTCGATGCCTTAATATTCTCACTATACTTGCTATCGAGATGAGCCTTTATATCGAAAGCATGCATGTGAGACTCATATTTCCTCGCAAGCGCGGGCTCCATGGCGGCTATCATATAGCACCTAGCATGAGTGTCATCTTTCTTCCAAACTTCATAAGTTTCCTTCTCAGCATCAGTCGCAGTGGCAGGTATAGTGGCAGGAAGTCTCTCGTTCAAAACATAGAGACGCCCCACAACGGTTAGCACAAGCTTAAGACTACGCAACCAATCTAGGTTATTAGGGCCATTGAGTTTATTGTCGAGGATTGACATTATGGGATTCTAAGACATGATTATCTGAGACATATAGAGAAGAGGATTATTAGAGATTCGCGTTAAATGATTGTTACAATTAAATGTTTGGACTTATGTTATTTAATTGTTCTCCCACTAATTTTATCGAGTTCCACTTCCCTCTAGTAGACAAACGAGAAAACTGATTTTTCTTAATGGGCTTTAGGTCCAATAGACAAATACAACCCGTAGTTAATCTAGCCCGATTATATTTGCCCAAAGGTAGATCACAATCAATCATATCCACAATATGACCCTAAATTAATTTTCCTCACACTTGATAATGACCTAAGTTAATCTCGCGAATATCAAAATCGTCGCGTGTCAAGTCTGACCTACCAATCAAAGATGCTCATAGAACTTGATTATGCCAAACTAATGCAGTCCCTAGTTAATCTAGCCGACCACGTTAATCCAACATAACCCTTTTCTATGGCTACCTTCATCGCTATGTCAATTGAATTACAGCTTACTCTACCATAGCACTCCCCTAACACGGCTTACTGCACTATAGTAAAGGGCTACACATAATCCAACCGTTGGCAGAAGGAAAGAAATAACTCAACAGATTGGGTTTTTCTTTACTGCTTGAAATGATTCTCAATTAAATTAAGAATGAGGGATTTTTATTAAAAGTTTTTATCTCATCAGAAGGTTCGGATTGGTCTATGTGATTCCTACATCTATGTTCTCTAAAGGTATATGGAAACGCACATTGTCCTAAGAGGAACATACGACCTAATTATATAATTAATTACATTAATTAATTATCGGGTTTTTCAAAATAATTATAGAACCTCAACCAGCATAAATCATTCAAATAATGTTGCGGTACTACTAATTAAGTTGAACTATAATCAATATTATATATGTGTTCTATTAATTGAAATCAATTTAACAATTTAAATTAATTAATTAATCTAACACCTATTTACTAAAATAGATGATTGTCGATCCAATTATCTAATTGGGATTAAATGAAAATAATTTTCCAAAAATTAAAATCAATTTGTTTTAAGTTTAATTTTAGAAATCTGAAATAATTTTTTTGTTTTTTTTTTTATTTATTTATTTTTTTTATTTTCAGTGAACCGGTTCGGACTGAAGCGGTCCGGTTCTGTCCGGTCCAGCTGACCCAAATCAGTGGGCCGGGTCAGTCGGACCGGGAACCGGTCTGACCGACCCGAATCCACGTGGATTCGGTCAACTAGGTCGCACACAACCATCGAACCGTCCGGTTGGACCGATTCGATCCGAACAACAAAAACCGACGTTTTAAAAACAATTTCAGATCCGATTTTCCAATTTTAAACAATTT
Source organism: Erythranthe guttata (assembly GCF_000504015.1). Next base: position 646,863 of record NW_012193002.1, on the reverse strand, counting down.
TAAAGCTGGAAAAATTCTAAACAATATTTCAAAAATATTTTAAACTTACGAAAACTCCCAATTACATAATACGACAATCACTACTTTAATAAATCGAACATGCATAAAATCATAGCATATTAAACGACAAAGGCAATTAATTGCGCAACGAGCTCTGATACCACTGTTGGGTTTCGGGCACGTGTACGCAGCGGAAAACAAAAAATTAATGTGATTTAAAAGACTTTAAAGCACATAAGCACACGCCCGACAAATTTAAATCAATTAATTGCGTACCTTTGCGCTTCCAGCGAAATTAAAAGCAACATACATGTTAAAATGTTTAACTAAATTTAAACAAATTAACATGCTCGCGTTTAAACCAATTAACATGCTTGCAACGATTAAAACGATTACATATAATCACATAAAATCATACGAAAGCAAACATGAATATTTAGTTTAAACGTAAACGAATCGAAACAAGGGATTCGTGTGTTTACCTCTTGAAGCGTGAGGTAGGAGCGCTAAGCAAGTCAAGATTGCTACGGAAACCAATCCGTAAAATCGGGGCAGCAGCGGCGAGACGGGCTGTGGCGGCGCGTGTAACTCACGCGCGGTCTTCGGGCGGCGCGTGGGGTTGCGTGCGGCTTCGGCTCGTGTGCTGCTCCTCGATTCTTCGATCTTCGATCTTCCTCCTCTCGGATTTCACCTCGTATACTTTGATCTACTAAACACGTGGCACTAGACACGTAATAGTTAGAAAAACAGAAGAAAAAGAGAAGGAAAGAGACTACCAAGGCAGTCGGCCGATGAACGGCCGATTCCGGCGAGAATCCGGCGACGACGCCGGTGATGGCCGCGGGAGAGAGGCCGAGAGAGAGAGGTGAGCGGCTAGGGTTTTTATTAGGTCTTGTGAGTTTGTGCAAGGCCTATAAATCAAGTATTTATAGTCCCTTGCATAAAACCCTAACGGGCTTAAGTTGGACCGGGCCCAACAACTTAAGCTCGTTAGTTCCTTTTCTTATTCTCATTCATAATTCGAAATTATGAATGATGGATCCAATCATATTGACTTCCAATCATGCAAAGATAAACTTACTTTATCTCTGATCGTTTATTCAAAGATCTCATGTGCACGAGCAGTGTGACCCTCGATGGTTCAGGTGTAAGCTAGCCGTGGGCCTACAACCCTTTGTGGTCAAAACTCGTCCCTTAGAGTTACGATTAAGATGAAGCTCGTTTCACCTTAATCACCCACGAATCAAGATTGGCGTCTAGCAACTACGCGTCATGATTCCCTAGATACAAATGAAGTGCCTGCAAGAACCTTCAGATATAGTTAACGTACAGTACGGTCCCTTCGATTCATATGTCCCGATCGAACTAGAGGCATTGGTTCATCGAGACCTCTTTATATGTTCGATGACGGTGCGATCGTTCCAAGTGTTGTAATCGTCACGTGCATGACTTAGAGAATCGAATTCTCTAATCATCACTTAGTCAGCTCTGGCCAGAGACTTAGAATGATTACAAACTTTCAGAACACACAGGACATCCAAGACTATTCTAGCGATCGAATCCCCGACTACAATGCACAGACCTCCCACTAGATTTCGGACTGCACGAACACTGGCCCATGGGATGGTCCTCGGTGGAACTCAGGGACAGGTCACGATACAGCTGGTCCTCTAGTGAAGTCACGGTGATGTCTAGGTCATAAGGACTAATGGTGTACAACTATACCATAGATATCTCTACTCGATTATTGGGAACCACTTAGAGATTTCTAGGGTGAGGGAGTTCAGTGAACTCGTCAACTTACGAGCACCCACTTATGCATGCCGATATCACAATACCGTTTACTGATGAGATGCAGTACACATACACTAAGAGCTAGTCTTAATGGGAAAGGCCGATATCCTCATTAGTGGCGTAACCCTTCGACTAGGAACACGTTTAACAGTTATAATACTTGAGTAAATATCTCACGATCCTAACTATCAATTACTAGTACTTGTAATAACTGTAAGGACTATATCTATGCTTGTGACAAAGGACAAAGATATAGAATGCCAAGGTGTTTTATCATTAATACGAATAAAGGTTCGTTTATTACAATAATAAATACGAAAGACCACAGCCATATGTTGGCTTGTTGGTCACCTACTCTAACAGGACGTTCATTGAGCACATAGAGACGCTCCTCGACTTGGAGCACAAGTTTCAGATTGCGAAGCCAATCCAAATAGTTTGGACCGGTGAGTTTGTTTTGGTCGAGGATTGAGGAAAGAGGATGTTTGGACATTGTTGCTGAGAAAATTTTAAGAAGACAATAATTAGAGTTTAGTTCGTAATAATCGTTACAATTAAAATTTTGGACTTTTATGTTTTAATTGTTCTCCAACTAATTTTATCGAATTCCACCACCCACTAGCAGACAATCGAGAAAACTTATTTTTCTTCAATGGGCTTTAGGTCCAATAGCGCTAATGTAACCCGTAGTTAATCTCTCCCAATTACATAAGCCTAAAGGTAGAGTACTATCAATCACATCACTATGTGACCCTAAAGTTCGATTTACCTCACACTTGATAATGACCTAAGTTAATCTAGCGAATATCAAAATCTTCGTGTGTCAAGTCTAGCCTACCAATATGAGATGTCACAGATCCAACTATATCAAACTAATGCAATCCCTAGTTAATCTAGCCGACCACATTAATCCAATATAATTTTATCTATGACCGTATCTCCATCTAATGTCAATTAAATTACAGCTTATCCCACAATAGCACTCCCCGCTAACACGGCTTACTGCACTATTATGAGAGGCTACACATAATTTAATTGTTGGTAGAAGGAAAGAAAAATTCAACAATTTGGTTTTTCTTTATAGCTTGATAATTATTCTTGATAAGAATGAGGGATTTTATTTATTAAATCTTATTAGCACATCGGAAGTTTTAGGTTATGATCGTTTGTGATTCCTACAACTATGTTCTCTAGGTATGTGGAAACGCATATTGATCCTAAGAGAGACATACAATCATCATCGTACTTAATAACAATCATTCATCTCATGAATTAATTAATTAATACGATTAATTGCAAATATAATTAACGGACTCCCTTCATTCATAAATCAATCAAATAAGAATGAAGTCCATTAATTATTTGCCATTTAATCTGTGTTCCATTAATTAAACTAATTTAACGATTAAATTAAATAATTAATCCAACACTATTCTTTGAATTCAAATTAAATTAATGGATCAATTATCTAATTGGGTTTAATTGATAAATAATTTCAAAAATTAAAAATCAATTAATTTTAATATTAATATCACCCAATTTGATAACACCAATAATTCAACAATTCAACAAATCGAAGCATGCTTTCGAAAGCGATAAACACGGTGACGAATAAACGATTAACCCGTGGCTCTGATACCACTGTTGGGGATCGTGCATGTATACGCAGCGGAATTTAAAATTTTTAGATCGAACTAGTTTTGATTACATGCATAAACTAATCACATAGTCAACGTACCTTAACGCTTCCGCCATACATATGGTAATTATCGATTTAATTGAAAAACACGTAAAACCGAAAATTACGAAACATGCTTGTTCCTCATTCAATAAAATCGAAACACGTAATCACATATTACTCATAATCATAAATTATAATTCATACAAACATGCTCGAATTAATTTACGAAAGTTTCGATTTATTTACCTCTTGTAGCGTGAGATTTCGACGAATCGAAACCTAGAACCAATCACGTACAAGCTGCAAATTACCAATCCTCGGGGCTGCAACTCACGGCAGGAACAAGCTGATCCAGCAAGCGATGAACGGCGGCGCGTGGCATCAGCAGCGGCGGCGCGTGGATTCGTCGGGGCAGCAGCTCCTCTCCAATTAGGTTTCACCTCGTATTTTCGACACACTCGAACTACAACACTAGATGTTAACGAGTTAGATAAACAACAAGTAAACGAAGGAGAAGAGAGGAGAAAACCGGCGGTGGCGCGGCGGGGCAGCAACGGCCGAAGGGGAGAGCGGCTAGGGCATGGGCGGCTAGGGTTTGGTGCTGAAAATCTGATCTCAAACTCTTGTTTGAGGTCTATTTATACTTAGGGTTTTCAACCCTAGTGGGTTTAAGTCATTGGGCTTGACCCACTGATGTATTAAGCCCATTCCCTCGTCGGCCTCGTTTCTAATAAACGATCGTTCACAAAATTATAACAAAATTATATTTGAGACGAGCTCAAAGTCCTCGTCGATACGAGTGCCTCTTAGATATTTCCAATTTCCAAAATTAGAAACTTCCACTTCAGGGGACTTGCTAAATCGGGAAACTTCCCAATTTAGAAAGTTCACTAAATTCCGCATGTCTCTCTTTCTCTACGTTTATTCCGATTCGCAATCCACAATTACGAATCTTGGATTCAATCATATCGACATCCAATCGTTCAAAGATTAACACATTAATCTATGCTTGTTGTTTTCAAGGATCTATATTCACTACAACAAAAATGTGTTTTAGAGACATTGGAAAATGTCCCATAATGTACCATTTTGGGACACTTATACCTGTAGAGGCAAATAAAATATATGTCGCGTAGTTGTGTGTCGCAATAGCTCATGGGGCATTTACTATATGTCCCGATAAAAGTTTCTTTTCAAGACAATTATATGTGTCCCAAAAAATTAATTTTGAGGCACAACTATATGCCCTATAAAGATATCGATATTGCTGCCTAAAATATTTTTTGGGACATTTAGTTCATTCTGGAGACATTTTATATATGTCCCTAAAATATAATATTATATTATTTATAAATATGAATTTATATACATAAATATAAAAGTCAACATTAATAAATACATACAAAATAAAATTCTGAAAAGAAAATCAAACATAATAACATTTCGACTATAACTAATTAAAAATTCAACTGTACTGTATTACAAGTTAGAACTGATAATTATAGTCAGATAAATACTAGTACAATTCATAGGTCTTCCAATATAAAATAACAATATCCAAAACTACTTTAATTTTCTAAACGAAAACGAGGGAATATCCTAAGTAAAATTTGTTGGCCTAAATTTAGTTCACATCGTATTCAACATGTCAACAATCAAACTCGTCATCCAAAATAACCTGCATGTAAAAGAATATACTTAAGTTAGTAATAAGAAACCAAGTGTTGCCAATATTTCGTAATTCCGAAAAATACAAACTAACATATAAGATCTTCCTAATAGTATTTTCTCCTTCTTAAGTGCCAAAAAATAGAACTTTCAACAATTCATAGACAAACACTTCGAAAAGAAACTAACAGCAAACAACATTACCAAGGCATGGAAGAAGAAGATTATTAGAAAAAGTCATTCATGTACCTATTGAGTAATATAGATAAGCATAAAGAAGAGTATGATTTCTTACCAATTAAAACTATAACTTTAGCAACCTATCATCTTTGAATACTTCAAGTAATAAACGATAATAAAGATTAATCACATATAATTGAGGGAAAAAAAACAGAGCAAATGGTTCTAGATACAATCTTTTCATTTTTATTTCCTCCAAAAATCATTTTTTCTTAAGCATATGAGATAACCATATATGATAGTTAACAAATAAAAAATGAGTTAGTGAGGCCCCTGTACCTTCATGCAATAAAAGTTTTCGTTTTTGGCCGAAAAAAAATGGAGTTCTGTAAATGAAACAGTGTTAAAGAAGACAGAGGGAAATAGAACATACCAATAACAAGATATTTGAGTTTTATCATTCCAATGTAACCGGCATCTGCACGTATAATATATACATTATTTAATAACAGGAAACCAAGTTACGAATAAAATATTAATGTTAAAAATACAAGTAAAGGCATATGTTCTCAAATATCCCCTAGTCAAGTAAATAGCTTACACTTACGACAAAAAAATAAGTGATGGCACATAAAACATGGGAAGTTCAACAAACAACCGAGCAACAATAAACATAAAAGACTAACCTTTTAAGAAGTGAAATTGTCTAGAAATAACACCGAAATTATAATCTTTTTCGGATAACATATCTCTTCAATAAAATTTAATTCTTGGATTTCTTTTTTGGCCACTCATAGCACCAGAGAGTCTTTATCTTCCTTCCTTCATGTAATTTTCATTACCTCACATGTAAAAAAAAAATAAGAAACAAACAAACTTATGAAAATCAGGAAAATATAGAGGAAGAAAAGCTAATAACTCCCTATTAGATAATTAATAATCAAGATATCCTACACAACAAATCAATTTGAGGCTTGCCCTGTGGCCTATTCAAAAGATAATATTAAATAAATAAAAATAGACCAAGTTCATTACAACGGTGAGCCGTACGCAGCCACCTTCTTGTAACCATAATTTATAGTAAAATAACATTGAAATTAAAATAAGCCCAGAATTACTAACAATAAGAAAGAAAAAAAACATTTACTTTTGGAAAACTTGCCGTCAACAAGGAGAGCTCGGAATTGGTGGTGCCGGTGGACAGCCCGCGAGAGAAATCAGACGCAATGTCAAACCAATACAAAAATTAAATTAGAAAAAAAAAAACATGATCACATAGAGGCACGGTCATTCTTCGTGGCAGAGGAGATAAATGATAAAATTGATTTTTCTTTACCAATTTTTCTTGACAAACTAGACATTTTCTCCCACAAATCACTTACCCCTCTCCGAACAATCACGATGTTAAAAGAATATATTTTGCTAGCATATATTCCTATCTTAATTTCAATTTAAACATACACATACATATTGAGTTATACAAAACTATACATTAGCAGCGATTTAGGGATTGAAATTTAATTACTGGGATGAAAACATTCAAAAGGATTGATGAGTGCATTCCATATCAATTACCGTAAAGGAAAAAAAAATTTGGTCGGGTTACTTCTAACACAATGTAGCCTCTTCTCCTTTGATGTTGGAAGTCAAAAAACGAGAGAGATCTCTCACTGTGCCGTTGTTGAAAGAAAAGAAAAAAGAGTAGGAGGTTTTCTCTGTAGAAGTAGTGCGCCGCTAATTTGGGAAGAGGAATTAGGGTGGGCGGAAATAATAAATAATTAAATGAAAGAAACCCACAAAATATAACTTTCTAGTTGGTCCCTATAAATTCTAGAATTTTATCCATAAATATTAAAAATATGTAAAAATGTAAATGTCCTAATAAACTATGTTTGAGGCATTTACGAGTATGTCACTAAAAATCAAATGCCCCTACGGGTTTTCAAATTAATTTTTTTTATCAAATGTCCCAATATATTCCGTTTGAGGCATTTACAAAATAATGTCTCCAAACAAGTGTCCTAATATCTACATTTTGTTGTGGTGATTACACGAGAAGTGTGACCCTCAATGGTTCAGGTGTATGCTAGCCGTGGGCTCACAACTCTTTGTGATTCGAACAACACATTGTTCTTATACGAACTCCTCCCAAGAGTCCCGATGAGAGTAAAACTCATTTTACCTAATCCCCATTCAAATCGGTGCCCAACGAATCAGGATTGGCGTCTAGCAACTACGCATCATGATTCCCTAGATACAAGTGAAGTGCCTGCAAGAACCTTATGATACAGTTAGCGTACAGTACGATCCTTTCGCAGCACATGTCCCGCTTGAACTAGAGGCATTGGTTCACCGAGACCTCTTATAAAGTTCAATAACCGTGGGAACGTTCTAGGTATTATAAACCCGTTCGTATGCGACTTAGGGAAACACATTTCCCTAATCACCCCACTATCAACTCTGGCCAGAGATTCCTTGGATTATAAACCGTCAGAACACACAGGACATCCATGACTACTCAAGCGCTCGAATCCCCTACTACAATGCACAGACTTCACACTAGATTTCGGATTGCACGAACGTTGGCCCTTGGAGTGGTCCACGGTGGGACTCAGAGACAGGTCACGATACAATCGGTCCTCTAGTGAAGTCACGGTGAAACCTATTACTCGATGAATGAGAACCACTTATAGATTTCTAGGGCAAGGGAGTTTAGTGAACGCATCTAGTATGAGCACTTTCTCAAGTATGCCGATGTCACAACACCGAGGACTGATGAGACGCAGTACACATACACTAAGTGCTAGTCTCAAAAGGGAAAGGCCGGTATCCTCATTATTGGCGTAACCCATCGACTAGGAACAAGGTTTAACAGTTACATTACATTGCTGAGTTATCTCACGATTCTACTAGATCAACTCACAGTAATAGAGTAACTCGTTAGGACTATATCTATGCTACTTGCATGGGATAACAGATATAGAATGCCAAATAAGATATTTTATTATTACGAACGAAAAACGATTGTTTTATTACATGAAATAAGATAAAGACCACAGCCACAAGTTGGCTTGTCGGTCACCTACTCTAACACCGAAAGGGATCGGCCAACGGATGGCCGATTCCGGCGATTCTCCAACGACGGCGGCACGGTGGCCGAGGAGAGAGGGCCGAGAGAGAGAGGGTCTGAGCGGCTAGGGTTAGGGTTTTTTTTGTTGTGTGTGTGTAAGACCTATAAATCTTGTATTTATAGTGTCTTGCATAAAACCCTAGCGGGCTTAAGTTGGACCGGGCCCAACAGCTTAAGTTCGTTAGTACTTTTACTTGCTCATCTCTCTCAATTCAATAACCAAAAAATTGCAACGATTACATTTTCGGAATCATTATAAAGTCCTCGTCATTACGAGTGCCAACTCTCAATTTCCAACTTTCCAAAAGTGGAAACCCTAATTCAGTGTACTTTCTAAATTTGGAAACTTATTGATTTAGAAAGTCCACTACAATGTTCGCCTATTCTTTTCCTTTTCTTATTCTCATTCATAATTCCAAATTACGAATGTTGGACCCAATCATATTGACTTCCAATCATGCAAAGATAAACCATTTTATCTCTGACTGTTTATTCAAAGTTCTCATGTGCACGAGCAGTGTGACCCTCGATGGTTCAGGTGTAAGCTAGCCGTGGGCCCACAACCCTTTGTGGTCAAAACTCGTCCCTTAGAGTTACGATTAAGATGAAGCTCGTTTCAGCTTAATCACCCAACGAATCAAGATTGGCGTCTAGCAACTACGCGTCATGATTCCCTAGATACAAATGAAGTGCCTGCAAGAACCTTTAGATATAGTTAACGTACAATACGGTCCCTTCGATACATATGTCCCGATTGAACTAGAGGTATTGGTTCGTCGAGACCTCTTTATATGTTCAATAACAGCGCGATCGTTCTAAGTGTTGTAATCGTTACGTGCATGACTTAGAGAATCGAATTCTCTAATCATCACTTAGTCAGCTCTGGCCAGAGACTTAGAATGATAACAAACTTTCAGAACACACAGGACATCCAAGACTATTCTAGCGATTGAATCCTCGACTACAATACACAGACCTCTCACTAGATTTCGGACTGCACGAACACTGGCCCTTGGGATGGTGCTCGGTGGAACTCAAGGGATAGGTCACGATACATCTGGTCTTCTAGTGAAGTCACGGTGATGTCTAGGTCATAAGGACTAATGGTGTACAACTATACCATAGATATCTCTACTCGATTATTGGGAACCACTTAGAGATTTCTAGGGTGAGGGAGTTCAGTGAACTCGTCAACTTACGAGCACCCACTTATGCATGCCGATATCACAATACCGTTTACTGATGAGATGCAGTACACATACACTAAGTGCTAGTCTCTTAATGGGAAAGGCCGATATCCTCATTTTTGGCGTAACCCTTCGACTAGGAACATGTTAAACAGTTATAATACTAAAGTAAATATCTCACGATCCTAACGATCATTTACTCGTACTTGTAATAACTGTAAGGACTATATCTATGCTTGTGACAAAGGGACAAAGATATAGAATGCCAAGTTGTTTTATCATTAATACGAATAAAGGTTCGTTTATTACAATAATTAATACGAAAGATCACAGCCACATGTTGGCTTGTTGGTCACCTACTCTAACTAATACGCATCAACAAACAACAACAAAAACACTATATAAAAAAGATACAGTAGAGTGAAGAAATAATACTCTAGCTTTACGTTTACGTGGATTTTTGCTTGGATTAATTTATATTTCTTGTTTAATTGGTGGATTATGTATCTTATAGGTACAAATAAAAAATTAGGTATCCAGGAAGCCAAAATGATCAAAGAGTACGAAAAGAGTTGCAATTAAGAAAATAAAATCAAATTAGAAGAGAGAATCCCTCAACAAATTGTACTATCCACGAAGTCGAGCATAACTCTCTCATCCAGACTCCAACATTACTGTCCACGAAGTCGAGCATAACAAATTGTACTGTCCACAATTCTTGTCTCACGGCAAATTTCCAAATTCGGACTCGAACATGGTGAAAATTGGATACCAAAAGCGATCATGAAAATACTTACTACAATTCAAGGACATGAATGCGCATCAAGAAACGTGCACATAAACACTCATTAGAAAAGATATGTACAAAACTACATGTACAAACACATACACAAAAGTACACACGCAAAAGTGCATTCGCAAAAAGGATCATAAAAACACGAACTACAATACTAGGACTTTAATACGCATGAACAAACAACAGCCAAAACACTAGATAAAAAAGAGACAGCGAAGTGTTGAAATAACTCTCTTATAGGTACAAATCGAAAATTAGGTATCATGGAAGCAAAAATGATCAAAGAGTAAGAAAGGAGTTGCAATTAAGAAAATAAAATCAAATTAGAAAAGAGAATCCCTCAACATCTTTAGTACTGTCCACGAAGTCGAGCATAACACTCTCATTCGGACTCCAGATCACCTGGTTCTGGCGACATTAGAAAGGTACTTCAGTGGGCTACAATTCCTGTCTCACGGCAAATTTCCGAATTCGGACTCGAACGTGGTCAAAATTGGGTACCAAAAGCGATCATGAAAATACGTACTACAATTCAAAGACATTAATGAGCATTATGAAACGTGCACAAAAACACTCGCTAGAATAGATACGCACATAAGTAAAAGTGCAAAAGCATGCACAAAAGTACTCACGCAAAACTGCATTCGGAAAAATGATCATGAAAACATAAACTACAATCCTCGGACATGAATACAAATCAACAAACATGCACAAACAGACTCGCTCAAATGGACATGCACAAATGTACATGTTAAAAACCATGCGCAAAAGTGCATTCGCAACAACGTTCATAAAAACATGAACTACAGTACTAGGACTTTAACACGCATCAACAAACAACAGCAAAAACACTAGATAAAAAAGATACATTGGAGTCTAGAAATAACACTCTACTTTTACATTTACGTGGATTTTTGTTTGGATTAATTTATATTTCTGTTTTAATTGGTGGATTTGGTATCATATAGGTACAAATCTAAATTAGGTATCCAAGAAGTAAAAATGATCAAAGAGTAAGAAAATAGTTGCAATTTAGAAAATAAAATAAACTTAGAAGAGAGAATCCCTCAACATCTTTGGTACTGTCCACGAAGTCGAGCATAACTCTCTCATCCGGACTTCAAATCACCTTGTTCCGGCGGCATTAGAAAAGTACTTCAATGGGATACAATTTCTGTCTCACGGCAAATTTCCAAATTCGGACGCGATCTTGGTCAAAATTGGATACCAAAAGCTACCATGAATATACATACTACAATTCAAGGGCATGAATGCGCATCAAGATATGTGCACAAAAACACTCGCTACAAAAGATACGCACATAAGTAAAAGTAGCAAAGCATGCTCAAAAATAGTCACGCAAAAGAGCATTCGCAAAAAGGATCATGAAAACACAAACTACAATCATAGGACTTGAATACAAATAAGCAAACATGCACAAACACACTCGCTCAAATGGACATGCACAAACTTACATGTAAAAAACCATGCGCAAAAGTGTATTTGCAACAACGTTCATAAAAACACGAACTACGCATCAACAAACAACAACAAAAACACTAGATAAAAAAGATACATTGGAGTGTAGAAATGACACTCTACTTTGACGCTTACGTGGATTTTTGTTTGGATTAATTTAAATTTTTGTTTTAAATGGTGTATTTGGTATCTTATAGGGACAAATCTAAATTAGGTATCCAGGAAGCAAAAATGATCAAAGAGTAATAAAAAGTTGCAATTAAGATAATAAAATGAAATTAGAAGAGAGAATCCCTCAACATCTTTGGTATTGTCCACGATGTCGAGCATAACTCTCTCATCCCGACTCCAAATCACCTGGTTCCGGCGTACTTGAATGGGCAACAACTCCTGTTTCACGGAAAATTTCCAAATTCGGACGCGCACATTGTCAAAATTGGATACCACAAGCGATCATGAATATACGTACTACAATTCAAGGACATGAATGCGCATCAAGAAACCTGCACAAAAACACTCGCTACAAAAAGATACCCACATAAGTAAAAGTACAAAAGCATGCACAAAAGTAGTCACACAAAAGTGCATTTGCAAAAAGGATCATGAAAACACAAACTACAATCCTAGGACTTTAATACGCATGAACAAACAACAACAAAAACACTATATAAAAAAGAGATAGCAGAGTGTTGAAATAACTCTCTTATAGGTACAAATCGAAAATTAGGTATCATGGAAGCAAAAATGATCAAAGAATAAGAAAGGAGTTGCAATTAAGAAAATAAAATCAAATTCGAAGAAAGAATCCCTCAACATCATTGGTACCGTCCACGAAGTCGAGCATAACACTCTCATTCGGACTCCAGATCACCTGGTTCTGGCGACATTAGAAAGGTACTTCAGTGGGTTACAATTCCTGTCTCACGACAAATTTCCAAATTCATACTCGAACGTGGTCAAAATTGGGTACCAAAAGTGATCATGAAAATACGTACTACAATTCAAAGACATAAATGCTCATCAAGAAACGTGCACAAAAACACTCGCTAGAATAGATACGCACATAAGTAAAAGTACAAAAGCATGCACAAAAGTACTCACGCAAAAGTGCATTCGGAAAAAGGATCATGAAAGCACAAACTTCAATCCTAGGACATGAATACAAATAAATAAACATGCACAAACACACTCGCTCAAATGGACATGCACAAACGTATATGTAAAAAACCATGCGCAATAGTGCATTCGCAACAACGTTCATAAAAACTACAATTCTAGGACTTTAATCCGCATCAACAAACAATAGCAAAAACACTAGATAAAAAGGATATAGTGGAGTGTAGAATTAACACTCTACGTTTTTGTTTACGTGGATTTTTATTTGGATAATTTATATTTCTGTTTTAATTGGTGGATTTGGTATCTTATGGGTATAAATCGAAAATTAGGTATCCAGTAAGCAAAAATGATCAATGAGTAAGAAAAGAGTTGCAATTAAGAAAATAAAATCAAATTAGAATAGAGAATACCTCAACATATTTGGTACTGTCCACGAATTCGAGCACAACTCTCTCTTCCGGACTCCAAATCAACTGGTTCCGGCGACATTAGAAAGGTACTTCAGTGGGCTACAATTCCTGCCTCACGGCAAATTTCCACATTTAGACTCGAACATGGTCAAAATTGGATACCAAAAGCGATCATGAAAATACGTACTACAATTCAAGGACATGAATGCGCATCAAGAAACGTGCACAAAAACACTTGCTAGAAAAGATACGCACATAAGTAAAAGTATAAAAGCATGCACAAAAGTACTCTAGAAAAAGTGCACTCGCAAAAGGGATCATGAAAACACGAACTACAATCCTAGGACATTAATACAAATAAACAAACATGCACAAACACACTCGCTCAAATGGACATGCACAAACATGTAAAAACCATCCGCAAAAGTGCATTCGCACCAACGTTCATAAAAACACGAACTACAATACTAGGACTTTACTACGCTTCAACAAACAACAGCAAAAACACTAGATAAAAAAATATAGTGGAGTGTAGAAATGACACTCTACGTTTACGTTTACGTGGATTTTTGTTTGGATGAATTTATATTTTTGTTTCAATTGGTGGATTTGGTATCTTATATGTACAAATCAAAAATTAGGTATCCAGGAAGCAAAAACTGATCAAAGATTAACAAAAGAGTTGCAATTAAGAAAATAAAATAAAATTAGAAGAGAAAATCCCTCAACATCTTTGGTAGTGTCCACGAAGTCGAGCATAACTCTCTCATCTGAACTCCAAATCACCTTGTTGCAGCGGCATTAGAAAGCTATTTTAAAATTCGGACTCAAACATGGTCAAAATTGGATATCAAAAGTGATCACCAAAATACGTACTACAATTCAAGGACATGAATGCGCATCAAGTAACGTGCACGTAAACACTTGGTAGAAAAGATACGCACATAAGTAAAAGTACAAAAGCATGCACAAAAGTACTCACGGAAAAGTGCATTCGCAAAAAGGATCATGAAAACACAAACTACAATCCTAGGACATTGATACATATCAACAAACATGCACAACCACACTCGCTCAAATGGACATGCACAAATGTACATGTAAAAAACCATGCGCAAAACTGCATTCGCAACATCGTTCATAAAAACACGAACTACAATACTAGGACTTTAGTACGTATCAACAAACAACAGAAAATACACTAGATAAAAAAAGATACAGTGGAGTGTAAAAATAACACTCTACGTTTACGTTCACGTGGATTTTTGTGTCGATTAATTTATATTTTTTTTTTATTTGGTGGATTTAGTATTTTATAGGTACAAATTGAAAATTATGTATCCAGGAAGCAAAAATGATCAAAGAGTAAGAACATAGTTGCAATTAAGAAAATAAAATCAAATTAGAAGAGAGAATCCCTCTACATATTTGGTAGTGTCCACGAAGTCGAGCATAACTCCCTCATGCGGACTACAAATCACCTGGTTCTGGCGGCATTAGAAAGTTATTTCATGTCTCACGGCAAATTTCCAAATTCGGTTTGGAACATGGTCAAAATTGGATACCAAAAGTGATCATGAATATACGTACCACAATTTAAGGACACGAATGCACATCAAGAGACATACACAAAAACAATCGCGAGAAATGATACGCACATAAGTAAAAGTACAAAAGCATGCACAAAAGTACTCAGGCAAAAGTGCATTCGTAAAATGATCATGAAAACACAACCTACAATCCTAGGACATGAATACAAATCCATAAAAATGCACAAACAAAATCGCTCAAATGGAAGTTCACAAACGTACATGTAAAAAACCATGCGCAAAAGTGCATTCGCAGCAACGTTTATAAGAAAACGAACAATAATACTAGTACTTTAATACGCATCAACAAACAACAACAAAAAACACTAGATAAAAAGGATACAGTGGAGTGTAAAAATAACACTCTACATTTACATTTACGTGTAACAGCCCGCATTTTCATAAGCATTTATATATGAATATATTCAATATATAGTAAATACGAATATACGTGCATTTCATGAATCGAGTAGTGATTTATACTTTCTCTACGTGTTTATAGTATTTTTAGAAGTAGACATGTTATTAATTGAGTAGTTGATTCTTTAATGAAATTAGTGACCATCTATGTAAGTCATGCTAATTGGGATTGTATATGTGCATATATATTTTATGCTAATATATAATATATGATGTGGACTTAATTATGTATGTCATATTATGTGAATGTGTATGTTTATGACATGATATATTATATGTGCTAGGATTTATTTATGTGCGTATATATGTATGTATGTTATATGTGCACATTTATTTGATGTATATGTATGTGACATACATGACATAGGATCTCTCTCTCCCTCTCGGTTTGAGCATAGGAAATGCCACACCATTTATCTTTTATTATTTTAATATTATTTATGTATAGATGTGTATATGTATAGGTGTTGTGTGTGCATGTGCTTTGTGTTTTGTGAAAGTGCCGTGTGTATAAGTTGAATGTGTTGGGTTTGTGGTTTGCTTCCAAGTGTCCAAATCTTCATAATTGCTATCTACACCCCCTTGTTTCCTATATTGCAAGTAAGTCCCTCTACTTTCCTATAAATAGCCTCTTCCTCTCCACCATTTTCAACACACAAACACAAGCCAAAATCCCTCATTCTCTCCCCTCTATCTCGTCCAAACACTCCCCAAATGGAAGAGTTCATCTTCCACTTCAAAGCCTTGAAGATTCTCCATAGAAGTCTCTCTTTTTCTCTTCTAAAATCACCCCAAAATGCCTCTTTCTCCCTAATTTCGGGATTCTCCAAATACCTTCAAAGAAATAGTCATATAATTTCTCAACACTCAGCCCCAAAACTCTCCAAGAACATCCAAGCCAAACCCGCTGAAAATCCACCAAGCCTTTGGTTTTCTTACTCCTTCATCTTCGATTTCTTGCTCTAGGGTAAGGACCTTGGTATTTACTGAAATAATAACCTAATTAATATAAATTATACGGGTTTTAATGAATTATATGTTTGTGGTTTTAATTTTGGGCTTTAGAAGATAACGTTCTTGATGAACACTACTTGAATTTCAGTTTCGTAGCTTCTGATTGTATTGCATGTCTCAACGGGTAATCCCTAAGATAAAATTATAAAATTTGGTGGCAGTCTAGATCTTTCGGTTAGCTTCATGTGGATATAAATTGTGCATAAATAGAATTTGTATTGAGTGAGTTATGAATCGTTTTCTAAATCTGTACAGTTTCAGAGTCATCCACGAATTACGTATTCAATAGCTTTTTATACTACTATTATTGAAGTGATTTCACTCGAATATAATTATGAACTTATGAAACTGAATTTCCACAAAATTTGGTAGTATTTATGTAAATGTATGAATTAATTGGTATTTTTAAAGTTAGTGGATCTGTTCTGATTTTCTGCTTGTGTTAATGCACTAAATTGATTATATCTCTTACACTGATAAGTTTCTTCATAAACTGTTTTAAGCCAATAAGTGAGACTTAGATATGAATATGTGTTCCAAATTTAATCAGGTTTGGATCTACGGTTTAGGAGATATGAATTTCTGAAGTTATAGTGCCTAAACTGCCAGATCTGTTTTGATCAAAGATGTAGATATAGATCACTAATGAATTTTCAGGTTTTCAGTCTCGGAGTTTACTGCATGTTTCACAGATGCTCTGTTTTCTTAAAATCACGAAATTTCATGGGTAACTAGATCTTTCTGTACTCTTTAATTTCTTATATTTTAATCATCAATAGGATTTCATATGATTAAGATATGAAATATTTACTAAACATGCACAGTTTTTGAGTCCACTGAGGATTTGCTTTTAAAATTGATATTTTCCTAGTTTCATTTCCTTGATTCCACTTGGACTATATTTATAACCTATAAAACCAGTTTTGTGCAAAGTTTTACAGTGTTTTAACAAAAGGGTGATTTATTGGGAATTTTTAAAGTGGTTGGTTCTGTTTCTGAAAGTGTGACCACACTACTGCACTGTTTTACAATAAGAGGTTTCTGTCACTCATCCAGGAGTATTGTGTCAATGTTTCAGAATTTTTGAAGTTATGTTCTAAGAGAAATGTATTTTTGAAGTTTAAGTGTCAAAACTGTCCGATTTTATTTTAAGTAAACTACTTGAATTAAAGGGTCCTTTGTGAGCATGGTTTAAACTCTTGAGGCATAACTTAACATAATAATTGAACATAGATGAAGTTTCCCATGAGTATTGAACTATATCTAAGAAATATTCTTAGACTACTCTATGATTAGAACAATAGGTTGTTCTTCGAAATTACTATGTGCTAGTACTTATAATGAATTAGATTTCCGATGGTTCCTTAAATAATAAGCGTTGAATTTCATTATGGGTGTTTGAATTACGTGGTTTACTCTTGTGAAGTATAAGTATGTATATATATAAGTATATTAATATGTATATCGATAGTTTAGACCTATGATGTTATTAGCGTACTCCCTTCGGGTTGAGGAAACTTATAACCCATAGTTATAAATTAGAGTATTTATGTATAGGTATAAGTATATAAATACGTATAAGTGCCTATGTGTATATACCTGTACAAGTATATGTGTTCTTTATTACTAATGTTTGATCTACTTGTGCTTACTATAGCCTCGGAAATTACTTCCGAATTATGTGATTTAATTCCTTCGAAATACGTGAATGATATAATTGGAATTATTATCGTGTTGCTATTAAGATCTTTTACTTGCGTGCATTCATCGAGTCATTAATTGGTATTGCATGGTCTACTATAGAAGAATCAAAATTGTAACGTTGCTACGGTTGAATAGACACGGGATACGGGGGGCCGGTATCCAAACAAAAGTTACTATAGAACAACAGGGTGGTTAGCTCCCACCGAATGACCGGGCTCAGCATATAAACGTCTATTGCCGATGCTTACGTTAGGGTTTTGATGGGGATCCCAACATGTGCATACTTGCATACGAAAGATTTTGAGAGAAAAATGGTTTTACAAAGAGTTTAAAAAGGGGCTTTCGTTCTAAAAAGGGGAACTTCATTGAAAGGGATATTTTGTCCAAGACGAGTTCCAAAATGAACTAAGAAATGATTTCTAAAGGAAAACGAATCCCCACATGATTTTCAAAGTGAATTTCAAATGGCTTTCAATGCAAAATCAGACTTTTTATTATGTGCTCATATGTGAAGTTATATGTTTAATTATTTGTGACGTGATTATATGTCGTGATTAACGTCGATGAAATACTATAACATGATACAATTATGACGTAAAAGCCTTAGACAGAAAAGAACATAGAAAGGGACTTTAGGACTCCCATAGGTCGTGAGTGACACGATGAGAGAGGCGTGAGTTCGTCAGGCCAACGTCCTTACTGAGCCAGTGGTTGGGCTCATGCTTTTATTTATATTCCCTTTTCAGGTTGTCGTAACACCTTGAAGGCCGGCGGAGTGGAGTTCGAGGAAATCGCTAGCCTTGGTGCCTTGACTGTTTAACCCGGATTTTTACCACGTCAACGATTTCTAAAATATCTAATCAAGATATCGATTTTTAATTCTTGTACTCTGATTTGGGAACCCAGTCTATTAAACGGGGGTATCTTAGATAAAGTTTATTTTCCTTCCGCTGTCTTACGAGTGTTTTCCAAACCCCGGTGATGTTTTATGTGGATTCTTCCGCCACATCGAGATTATTTTCAAAATCCCGTTCGTGTTATGGTACACCCTCTATGAAAAATCTTATTTTCCGATTGTGGGTTAAATTTGAAGTAAAGGGAAACGGTTTTATAAATTTAATGTGGTTTTCTCAAAGTTCAAATTGGATCCAAAAGTTTTTAATAAAATCCGTATTTCTTAAATTTCTATCTAAACTTTCTAGTAAATCATTGAGGGTGCTACAAGTGGTGGTATCAGAGCAGTGTTTAATACACTGGATTCCTATTTATGGTTCAAGGCACATGTGATTCCTCCTCCAGTCGCCGGCCTAAGTCATGAGGTATGATTCATATTTTGTTTTGACTGATTCGAATTAGAGAACTTACAATTCTGTGTGAACTTGTCACTATACTCATTGTTAGTATCTCAAGTTGATCCTATTAAGATTTGTAATTTCCTAACTGCTCCTATGTGATGATAAAGAGAAAATAGTTTATGCGGTTTTGATACCGGATTTTGTGATGATTATTTTGGTATAAGTACCTCAATATTTTTGATATTTTATGTCATCGATCTAGAACTGGTTTTAGGCGATTATGAGTGGTTAAGTATTTTAACCTTCTTGAATACCTAACACATGTTGTGCTATTATTATTTGAGATTTGTGTGTTAAAACCTTCAGTGTGTTTTGGAAATCTTCGTTTGCATATAATTTTTTTGAATTTTTGCTATTATATGACGCATCATATTAAAGAATATCATGAATTGTTAAGAATGTCGGAAGTGTTTGATTGGTGAATTTTAATTTAGGCTCTCCTTTTGTGTGGATTAATTATACATGGGTGTTGATGAATCACTTATGTGTACCTTATATGTTAGATGATTAATCTTGAATATGTTACTACATTTTACTTATATGTCAAATTGATTAATTCTAATGTTGAGGTAGCCAATTCTTGATTGCTTGAACAATGTGATTGTGATATTAAGATAGGTCGAAATTTAAATGTTATGTGAAATTACTTTAAACGACATTCGAAAATTATGTGAGTAGGTTACCAGAGAATAATGTGATGTTCTGTAGTTTTCTCGGTAGATTCTAATCATATACTCAACTCCCTAAGTAACCTATGTGCTCGATTCTTACATGTTCGATTTCCTGAAATAATTGACTAAGTGTGCTATTAATATTATTTGACATGTATGGTAATTTATGTGACAAAGTATGATCGACTTTTGTTAACAAATTAAGTACATGTGCAATTTAAATTCATATATATGAATTACATGATTTTTCTACGTGTGTGGATTAATTTAATTAATCTCATACTCTATCGTACACTTGTATGCATATGAGTATGCTACTACATTTATGATGTTCAATTTTCTCGATAATTGCATACCCGTAACTAAATTGTTTCTGTAGATTCCTATATTTGCATTTGATTGATGATTTTGAGTTTATAATATTGAGCTTAGATCAAATTAAGTGTCTATAGAATCTAATTGAGCTATTTGCCTTTAGATTTTGATATTTGTTATTTTGACTATGTGAAATTATGTGAACTATGTGCATATTCAAGTTTTCTTAGTAAATTATTATACTTTGATACTTCATAATTTTGAGTTTATAAGTATATACTTCTTTAAAAGTGTTTTCTCGAAAATAGTTGAGACCGGTTTCTAATTTTAAAATCTCGAAGTTCTTTTTGATAAAACCTCTCAACTTTATTGGTGATTGAAAGAGGCACGTTTTAAAATATTGACGAAGTTGATAAAAGATTTTGTTTCAAAATAGACGCAACTTTATGACAAAACTTATCTTGAAAATTTCATATACTCATGTACCCGTATTTCTCTGGTCCCAACTATGTGCGATACTTGGGTTTTCGAAATTTAAACATTCGAAGTTAACGGTAGGATAATATATGATTACTTGACTTAATTGAGATTTTGAGAATTGAAATTGGATTTTATGAATAATGTGTTCTTTGGTAGTGAGTTTCATGCATTTTATGATATATTTGAGTCACATGCTACATCACTAAGTGATTTATGTGCATCATAATGAAATTAGATATTATGTGCATCATAATGAAATTATTTACTTGCATGTTAAGCACTTTGGTTGACTCTTTTGGAAGGGTCAATTATAGAAATTATTTTTCAAATGATGATTTTCGAAAGTTTGAAGGTTAAAATTCTTACTATATGAATCATGTGAGTGCATTTTAGATTATAGTTTGCATCTAGCATTTTTTTGTAGAATCTATGTGGATATATGCGATGCCCTGTATTGAAGTTGTTGATATGTATCTTTTGTGAAACTTATGTGGTGCATTCACGAAATACATAAAAAGCTCGCTGATTTTATATGCATATTTTCAACAATGCATGCAAACTTTTGTTTCCTCAAAAGGGAAAAGATTATCTCAAAAAATCAAATTTCGTTTTCCGAAAATTGGAGGTCTCGATGAGACTCGTTTAGAATTTTCAAGAGCAAATTTTGCCTTCATAAAACTATTGGGTAAGAAATTATTTACAAGTATTCCGAGAAATATTTTGCTTTGACAAAAATGAGCTTTCTAGCTTAAGAAAATCTTTTTGTGAATGAAAGTGTTACTTATCCAGTTATGGAAAGTAATGAAATTTTTCATAACTCGACTTCATGATAAAGGACGTTTCAAATTTTGAGGACAAAATTTATTTAAGGGGGGAAGATTGTAACAGCCCGCCTTTTCATAAGCATTTATATATGAATATATTCAATATATAGTAAATACGAATATACGTGCATTTCATGAATCGAGTAGTGATTTATACTTTCTCTACGTGTTTATAGTATTTTTAGAAGTAGACATGTTATTAATTGAGTAGTTGATTCTAATTATGTGATTTAATGAAATTAGTGACCATCTATGTAAGTCATGCTAATTGGGATTGTATATGTGCATATATATTTTATGCTAATATATAATATATGATGTGGACTTAATTATGAATGTCATATTATGTGAATGTGTATGTTTATGACATGATATATTATATGTGCTAGACTTTATTTATGTGCGTATATATGTATGTATGTTATATGTGCACATTTATTTGATGTATATGTATGTGACATACATGACATAGGATCTCTCTCTCCCTCTCGGTTTGAGCATAGGAAATGCCACACCATTTATCTTTTATTATTTTAATATTATTTCTGTATAGATGTGTATATGTATAGGTGTTGTGTGTGCATGTGCTTTGTGTTTTGTGAAAGTGCCGTGTGTATAAGTTGAATGTGTTGGGTTTGTGGTTTGCTTCCAAGTGTCCAAATCTTCATAATTGCTATCTACACCCCCTTGTTTCCTATATTGCAAGTAAGTCGCTCTACTTTCCTATAAATAGCCTCTTCCTTTCCACCATTTTCAGCACACAAACACAAGCCAAAATCCCGCATTCTCTCCCCTCTATCTCGTCCAAACACTCCCCAAATGGAAGAGTTCATCTTCCACTTCAAAGCCTTGATGATTCTCCATTGAAGTCTCTCTTTTTCTCTTCTAAAATCACCCCAAAATGCCTCTTTCTCCCTAATTTCGGGATTCTCCTAATACCTTCAAAGAAATAGTCATACAATCTCTCAACACTCAGCCCCAAAACTCTCCAAGAACATCCAAGCCAAACCCGCTGAAAATCCACCGAGCCTTTGGTTTTCTTACTCCTTCATCTTCGATTTCTTGCTCTTGGGGAAGGACCTTGGTCTTTACTGAAATAATAACCTAATTAATATAAATTATATGGCTTTTTCTGAATTATATGTTTGTGGTTTTAATTTTGGGCTTCAGAAGATAAAGTTCTTGATGAACACTACTTGAATTTCAGTTTCGTAGCTTCTGATTGTACTGCATGTCTCATCGGGTAATCCCTAAGATAAAATTATAAAATTTGGTGGCAGTCTAGATCTTTCGGTTAGCTTCATGTGGATATAAATTGTGCATTAATCGGATTTGTATTGAGTGAGTTATGAATCGTTTTCTGAATCTGCACAGTTTCAGAGTCGTCCACGAATTATGTGTTAAATAGCTTTTTATACTACTCTTATTGAAGTGATTTCACTCGAATATAATTGTGAACTAATGAAACTGACTTTCCACAAAATTTGGTAGTGTTTAAGTAAAGGTATGAATTAATTGGTATATTTAAAGTTAGTGGATCTGTTCTGATTTTCTGCTTGTGTTACTGCACTAAATTGATTATATCTCTTACACAGATAAGTTTCTTCATAATCTGTTTAAAGCCTATAAGCGAGACTTAGATATGAATATGTGTTCCAAATTTAGTCAGGTTTGGATCTACGGTTTAGGAGATATGATTTTCTGAAGTTATAGTGCCTAAACTGTCAGATCTGTTTTGATCAAAGATGTAGATATAGATCACTAATGAATTTTCAGGTTTTCAGTCTCGGAGTTTACTGCATGTTTCACAAATGCCTTGTTTTCTTAAAATCACGAAATTTCATGGGTAACTAGATCTTTCTGTTCTCTTTAATTTCATATATTTTAATCATCAATAGGATTTTAGATGATTAAGATATGAAATATTTACTAAACATGCACAGTTTTTGAGTCAACTGAGGATTTGCTTTTAAAATTGATATTTTCCTAGTTTCATTTCCTTGATTCCACTTGGACTATATTTATAACCTATAAAACCAGTTTTGTGCAAAGTTTTACATTGTTTTAACAAAAGGGTGATTTATTGGGAATTTTTTAAGTGGTTGGTTCTGTTTCTGAAAGTGTGACCACACTACTGCACTGTTTTACAATAAGAGGTTTCTGTCACTCATCCAGGAGTATTGTGTCAATGTTTCAGAATTTTTGAAGTTATGTTCTAAGAGAAATGTATTTTTGAAGTTTAAGTGTCAAAACTGTCCGATTTTATTTTAAGTAAACTACTTGAATTAAAGGGTCCTTTGTGAGCATGGTTTAAACTCTTGAGGCATAACTTAACATAATAATTGAACATAGATGAAGTTTCCCATGAGTATTGAACTATATCTAAGAAATATTCTTAGACTACTCTATGATTAGAACAATAGGTTGTTCTTCGAAATTACTATGTGCTAGTACTTATAATGAATTAGATTTCCGATGGTTCCTTAAATAATAAGCGTTGAATTTCATTATGGGTGTTTGAATTACGTGGTTTACTCTTGTGAGGTATAAGTATGTATATATATAAGTATATTTATATGTATATCGATAGTTTAGACCTATGATGTTATTAGCGTACTCCCTTCGGGTTGAGGAAACTTATAACCCATAGTTATAAATTAGAGTATATATGTATAGGTATAAGTATATGAATACGTATAAGTGCGTATGTGTATATACCTGTACAAGTATATGTGTTCTTTATTACTAATGTTTGATCTACTTGTGCTTACTATAGCCTCGGAAATTACTTCCGAATTATGTGATTTAATTCCTTCGAAATACATGAATGATATAATTGGAATTATTATCGTGTTGCTATTAAGATCTTTTACTTGCGTGCATTCATCGAGTCATTAATTGGTATTGCATGGTCTACTATAGAAGAATCAAAATTGTAACGTTGCTACGGTTGAATAGACACGGGATACGGGGGGCCGGTATCCCAACAACAGTTACTATAGAACAATAGGGTGGTTTGCTCCCACCGAATGACCGGGCTCAGCATATAAACGTCTATTGCCGATGCTTACGTTAGGGTTTTGATGAGGATCCCAACATGTGCATACTTGCATACGAAAGATTTTGAAAGAAAAATGGTTTTACAAAGAGTTTTAAAAAGGGGCTTTCGTTCTAAAAAGGGAACTTCGTTGAAAGGGATATTTTGTCCAAGACGAGTTCCAAAATGAACTAAGAAATGATTTCTAAAGGAAAACGAATCCCCACATGATTTTCAAAGTGAATTTCAAATGGCTTTCAAAGCAAAATCAGACTTTTTATTATGTGCTCATATGTGAAGTTATATGTTTAATTATTTGTGACGTGATTATATGTTGTGATTAACGTTGATGAAATACTATAACATGATAAAATTATGACGTAAAAGCCTTAGATAGAAAAGAACATAGAAACGGACTTTAGGACTCCCATAGGTCGTGAGTGACACGATGAGAGAGGCGTGAGTTCGTCAGGCCAACGTCCTTACTGAGCCAGTGGTTGGGCTCATGCTTTTATTTATATTCCCTTTTCAGGTTCTCGTAACAACTAGGAGGCCGGCGGAGTGGAGTTCGAGGAAATCGCTAGCCTTGGTGCCTTGACTGTTTAACCCGGATTTTTACCACGTCAACGATTTCTAAAATATCTAATCAAGATATCGATTTTTAATTCTTGTACTCTGATTTGGGAACCCAGTCTATTAAACGGGGGTATCTTAGATAAAGTTTATTTTCCTTCCGCTGTGTTACGAGTGTTTTCCAAACCCCGGTGATGTTTTATGTGGATTCTTCCGCCACATCGAGATTATTTTCCAAATCCCGTTCGTGTTATGGTACACCCTCTATGAAAAATCCTATTTTCCGATTGTGGGTTAAATTTGAAGTAAAGGGAAACGGTTTTATAAATTTAAAGTGGTTTTCTCAAAGTTCAAATTGGATCCAAAAGTTTTTAATAAAATCCGTATTTCTTAAATTTCTATCTAAACTTTCTAGTAAATCATTGAGGGTGCTACATTACGTGGATTGTTGTTTGGGTTGATTTATATTTCTGTTTTAATTGGTGGATTTGGTATCTTATAGGTTCAAATAAAAAATTAAGTATCCAGGAAGCAGAAATGATCAAAGAGTAAGAAAAGAGTTGCAATTAAGAAAATAAAATCAAATTAGTAGAGAGAATCCCTCAACATCTTTGGTAGTGTCCATGAATTCGAGCATAACTCTCTCATCCGGACTTCAAATCACCTGGTTCTAGCGGCATTAGATAGCTATTTCAGTGGGCAACAATTCCTTTCTCAAGGCAAATTTCCAAATTCGGACTCGAACATGGTCAAAATTGGATACCAAAAGCTATCATGAATATACGTACCACAATTCATGGACATGAGTGTGCATCAAGAAACGTGCACAAAAACACTCGCTAGAAAAGATACGAACATAAGTAAAAGTACAAAAGCATGCACAAAAGTACTCACGGAAAAGTGCATTCGCAAAAAGGATCATGAAAACACAAACTACTATCCTAGGACATTAATATATCAACAAACATGCACAAACACACTCGCTCAAATGGACATGCACAAACGTACATGTAGAAAACCATGCGCAAAAGTGCATTCGCAACAATGTTCATAAAAAAACGAACAACAATGCAAGTAGTTTAATACGCAACAACAAACAAACAGCAAAAACACACTCTACGTTTACATTTACGTGGATTTTTGTTTGGATTAATTTATATTTCCTTTTTAATCGGTGGATTTGGTATCTAATAGGTTCAAATAAAAAATTAGGTATCCAAGAAGCAAAAATAATCAAAGAGTAAGAAAAGAGTTGCTATTAAGAAAATAAAATCAAATTAGAAGAGAGAATCCCTCAACATCTTTGGTAGTGTCCATGAATTCGAGCATAACTCTCTTATCCAGACTTCAAATCACCTATTTCTAGCGGCATTACATAGCTATTTTAGGGGGCAACAATTCCTTTCTCACGGCAAATTTCCAAATTCGGACTCGAATATGGTCAAAATTGGATACCAAAAGTGATCATGAAAATACGTACTACAATTCAAGGACATGAATGCGCATCATGTAACGTGCACAAAAACACTCACTAGAAAAGATACGAACATAAGTAAAAGTACAAAAGCATGCACACAAGTACTCACGGAAAAGTGCATTCGCAAAAAGGATCATGAAAACACAAACTACAATCCTAGGAGATTAATACATATCAACAGACATGCAGAAACACACCCGCTCAAATGGACATGCACAAACGTACATGTAAAAAACCATGCGCGAAATTGCAATGGCAACAGCGTTCGTAAAAACACGAACTACAATACTAGGACTTTAGTACGCATCAACAAACAACACAAAAAACACTAGATACAAAAGATACAGTGGAGTGTAGAAATAACACTCTACGTTTACGTTTACTTGGATTTTTGTCTGGATTAATTTATATTTTTGTTTTTATTTGGTGGATTTGGTATCTTATAGGTATAAATCGAAAATTAGGTATCCAGAAAGAAAAAAGGATCAAAGAGTAAGAAAAGAGTTGCAATTAAGAAAATAAAATGAAATTAGAAGAGAGAATCCCTCAACATCATTGGTAGTGTCCACGAAGTCCAGCATAATTCTCTTATCCGCACTCCAAATCACCTGGTTTCGGCGGCATTAGAAAGCTATTTCAGTGGGCTACAATGCATGTCTCACGGCAAATTTCCAAATTCGGACTCGAACATGGTCAAAATTGAATACCAAAAGCGATCATGAAAATACGTACTACAATTAAAGGACATGAATGCGCATCAAGTAACGTGCACAAAAACACTCGCTAGAAAAATACGCACATAAGTAAAAGTACAAAAGCATGCACAAAAGTACTTAGGAAAAAGTGCATTCGCAAAAAGGATCATGAAAACACAACCTACAATCCTAGGACATGAATACAAATCAACAAACATGCACAAAAACACTCGGTAAAATGGACATTCACAAGCGTACATGTAAAAAACCATGCGCAAAAGTGCATTCACAACAACGTTCATAAAAACACAAACTACAATACTAGGACTTTAATACGCATCAACAAACAACAACAAAAACACTAGATAAAAAAGATACAGTGGAGTGTAGAAATAACACTATACGTTTACGTTTACGTGGATTATTATTTGGATTAATTAACAATTCTTTTTTAATTGGTGGATTTGGTATCTTATAGGTAGAAATCGAAAATTAGGTATCCAGGAAACAAAAATGATCAAAGAGTAAGAAACTCCAAAATGAAAGTAATAATGCTTAGCATAAGCTAATGCCAAAAGGAGAGGAATAGTGCTTAGCTCGATGCTAATGGCACGAGCCAATACGACAGGCAGGCGAAGGGGAGTAATCCACTAATGTCGTGGCAAAAATAGAAAGTAAGAATTCTTACCTCGAAGCTAATGTCTAAAGGAAAGTATCAATGGTTTGCACAATAAATTTCCATAAGGAGAGGAATAATTCTTAGCTCGAACCTAATGCCAAAAGGAAAGTAAGAATGATTAGCACAAGCTAATTCTATCAGAAGAGGCATAATGCTTAGCTTGAAGCTAATGCCAAAACAAAACTAAGAATGCTTAACACAAGCTATTTCCATAAGAAGACGACTAATACTTAGCTCGAAGGTAATGCCAAAAGGAAAGTAAGAATGCTTAGCTTGAAGCTAATGCCAAAAGGAAAGTATGAATGCTTCGCACAACAAATTTCATTTAGGAGAGGAATTATGCTTCGCTCGAAGCTAATGCCAAAATAAAATTAAGAATGCTTAGCACAAGCTCATTCCATCAGAAGAGGACTAATGCTTAGCTTGAAACTAATGACAAAAAGAAACTAAGAATGCTTAGCTACCAGGTAATCTTAAGAGAAAAGTAAAAAGGCTTAGCACAAGCTAATTCCATAAGAATTGTAATAATACTTAGCTTTAAGCGAATGGCAAAAGGGAAGTAGAAATACTTAGGTAAAAGCTAATGTCAAAAGGAATACAAGAATACTTAGCTAAAGCTAATTCTATAAGAAAAGGATTAATGCTTAGCCCGAAGCTAATGCCAATACGAAAGTAAGAATGCTTAGCATAAGCTAATTCCATAAGAAGAGGAATAAAGCTTTGATAGAAGCTAATGTCAAAAGGAAAGTAAGAATGCTTAGCACAAGCTAATTCCATAAGGCGAGAAAGAATGCTTAGCTCGAAGCTAATGCCAAAAGGAAAGTAAAAATGCTTAGCAAAAGTTAATTCCATAATAGAGAGGAAGAATACTTAGCTCCAAGCTAATGCCGAAAAGAATGTAAGAATTCTTAGCCCAAGCTAATTTCATAAGAAGAGGAACAATACTTAGCTCAATGCTACTGCCAAAAGGAAAGTAATTATTCATAGCTCGAAGCTGAGGCCAAAAGGATACTAAGAATTCTTAGCTCAAAACAAATGCCAAAAATAAGTAAAACAATTTAGCACAAGCGAATTCCATAAGGAGTGGATTAATACTTAGCTTTAATCTAATTCCAAAGGGCAAGTAGGAATACTTAGCACAAGCTAATTCCACAAAGAGAGGAACAATGCTTAGCTAAAAGCTAATGCCAAAAGGAATGGAATAATGCTTAGGTTGAAGCTAATGCCAAAAGGAAAGTAAGAATGCTAAGCTCGAAGCTAATGCCAAAAGGAAAGATAGAATGCTTAGCACAATCTAATTGCATAAGGAGAGGAAGAATGGTTTGCTCGAAGCTAATGCCAAAGGGAATGTAAGAATTCTTAGCACAAGCTAATTC
Source organism: Erythranthe guttata (assembly GCF_000504015.1). Next base: position 617,210 of record NW_012193002.1, on the reverse strand, counting down.
AATGAGAAGAGGAATAATGCTTAGCCCGAACCTAATGCCAAAACAAAAGTCAGAATGCTTAGCACAAGCTAATTCCATAAGAAGAGGAATAATTCTTAGGTCAAAGTTAATGCCAAAAGGAAAGTAGGAATGCTTAGCGTAACCTCCAAAAGGAGAGGAATAATGCTTAGGTCGAAGCTATTGCTAAAAGAAAATTATGAATGCTTTGCACAAGAAGTTTCCATCAGGAGAGGAATAATGCTTAGCTCAAAGCTAATCCCAAAAGGAAAGTAAGAATGATTACCACAAGTTAATTCCATCAGAAGAAGAATAATGCTTAGCACAAAGCTAAACGCCAAGAGGAAACTAAGAATACTTAGCTACCAGCTAATGTCAAGTGGAAAGTATGAATGCTTAGCACAAGCTAGTTCCATAACAAGAGGAATAATGTTTAGCTCGAAGGTAATACTAAAATGAAAGTAAGAATGCATAGCACAAGCTAATTCCATAAGAAGTGGAATAATGCTTAGCTTTAAGCTATGGTGACAAGGAAAGTAGGAATACTTAGCAAAAAGCTAATGTCCAAAGGAATGTAAGAATGCTTAGCACAAGCTAATTCCATAAGAAGAGGAATAAGGCTTAGTTTGAAGCTAATTCCAAAAGGAAAAGTAAGATTTCCTAGTACAAGCTATTTCCAAAAGGAGAGGAATAATACTTATCTCGAAGCTCATGCCAAACGAAAAATAAGAATGCTTAGCTCGAAACTAATGCCAAAAGGTGAGTATGAATGTTTATTACTAGCTTATTCCATCAGAAGAGGAAAAAAACTTAGCTCGAAGCTAATGTCAAAGGGAAATTGAGAATGCTTAGTGACCAGCAAATGTCAAGAGAAAAGTAAGAATGCTTAGCACAAGCTAATTCCAGAATAAGAGGAATAATGCTTAGCAAGAAGGTAATGAAAATATGACAGTAATTCCATGAGAAGTGCAATAATACTTAGCTTTAAGCTAATGCCAAAAGGAAAGTAGGAACACATAGCTAAAAGGTAATGTCAAAAGGAATGTAAGAATGCTTAGCACAAGCCAATGCCTTAAGAAGAGTGATAGAAACCTCGCCAATAATGTGAGGAGACCCGACATAAGTATTTAGGATATCAAAATCCCGGACCGTCCAAAAGCTAATGCATAGCACAAGCTAATACTTAACTTTAAGCTAATGCCAAAAGGAAAGTAGGAACACCTTGCTAAAAGGTAATGTCAAAAGGAATGTAAGAATGCTTAGCACAAGCTAATTCCTTAAGAAGAGTGATAGAAACCTCGCCAATAATGTGACGAGACCCCATATAAGTATTTAGGATATCAAAATCCCGGACCGTCCAAAAGAAGGAATCAAAAGGGTGTATGCGAAGATGCAACAATCAATTGCGAAAGTTTGATTGATAAGTCGGGGTGAATAAAATGAATCCACGGATATCTTCGAACAGTTCTTAAAGAGCCAAACAAGAATATTCTTAAATAAATAATCAAAGTTCGTCCTCCATAATATGCCAAATTGGCAACCTATTTATAAGTGCTAAAAAGTCTCTTTTTTCACAAGGAAAATGACTCATACCTAAACTATAATAAAGAAATTAATAAATAAACAAATCCTAACCATAATGAACGCTAAAATAATGAAAACATAGTAAATAATAAATTAAAAACGTGCATAGTTTAAATTAATTAACTTGATATTCGAGTCGACCTCTCAATCACCCTTCTAAACTCGCGTAGCCATTGGGTTGTGCACGTGCACGCAATTAAAGCTCCATTTCGACAATGTTTCACTTTGAATATCTCTTCGCTCAAAACATAAAAGTTGTAGACATTTCAGTTAGCGAATCATTTTGAATTAACTCAAATGGACTTTATATGCGAGAGTTATATATCGAATGGTAAAATCTACTAGAATAGGCGAGATACTCGGATGCATGGAATTCGACTTGCCCTACGAACTATCCTCTTCCATTTCTTCCAATTCCTTAACAAAGAATCTTCAAAGGCCTGATTTAAGCATTTATACATATATTGAACACGAATGGCTCCATTAATCTCACTCTCTTTCTGTTCTTCCAATTCTTCATCTATGAGCTTGCTAGGATCGTATCACACTCCCCCTCTTTAAAAGGATTCGTCCTCGAATCCAGAAAAATATCAGAAGGAGTACAAATATTGATCTCATAATCGATCTCTCCGTTTGGTAGCAAACTTACACATCTCGGCAGCACATCGACGAACACACCATCTTGCAGCCATTGAAGTGGATATGAACGTGAGTATTTTGTAGCCTGAATTTCCAATACGTCAAACTTCTGTATCGATAATGAATGAAGCTAATAGCAAAAGGAAAGTGATTACCTCGTAGCTAATGCAAAAAGGAATGTATGAATGCTTCGCACAAGAAATTTCCCTAACGAGAGGAATAATGCTTAGCTCCAAGGTAATGCCAAAATGAGAGTAAGAATGCATAGCACAAGCTAATTCTCTCAGGTGTGGAATAATACATAGCTTTAGCTATGCTAAAAGGAAAGTAGGAATACGTAGCTGAAAGATAATGTCAACAGGAATGTAAGAATGCTCAACACAAGCTAATTCCATAAGAACATGAATAATGCTTAGCTCGAAGCTTATGCCAAAACGAAAGGAATATTCTTAGCATAAGCTAATTCCATAAGACGAGGACTAATTTTTAGCTCGAAGCTAATGCCAAAAGGAAAGCAAGAATTGTTAGGACAAGCTAATTCCATAAGGAAAGGAAGAACGCTTAGCTCGAAGCTAATCCCAAAAGGAAAGTTAAAATGCTTAGCATAAGTTTATTCCATAAGGAGAGAAGAATTATTATCCCCAAGCTAATACAGAAAAGAATGTAAGAATGCTTAGCACAAGCTAATTTCATAAGGAGAGGAACAATGTTTAGCTCGAACCTAATCCCAAAAGGAATGTAATAATGCTTAGCTCGAAGCTAATGCCAAAAGGACTGTAAAATTCTTAGCTCATGCTAATGCCAAAAACAAGTAATAATGTTTAGCACAAGATAATTCCAAAAGGAGAGGAATAATGCTTAGCTCGAAGCTAATGTCGAGAGAAAGGTAAGAATGCTTAGCACAAGCTAATTCCATAAGGAGAGGAACAATGCTTCGCTAGAAGCTAATGTCAAAAGGAAAGTAATATTGCTTAGCTCAATGGTAATGCCAAAGGGAATGTAAGAATGCTTGGCAAAAGATAGTTCCATAAGAAGAGAAAGAAGGCTTAGCTCGAAGCTAATGCTAAAGATAAGTAAGAATGTTTAGCATTGATTAATTCCATAAGTAGAGGAATAATGCTCAGGTCAAAGATAATAATTCCAATAGGGTAATAATGCAGAGGTCGAAGCTAATGCCAACAGGAAAGTAAGAATGCTAAGCTCAAAGCTAATGCCAAACGGAAAGTAAGAATGCTTAGCACAAGCTAATTTCATAAGAAAAAAAATTAAAAAAGATAATTATGTAAGAAGAGGAATAATGCTTAGCTCGATGCTAATGTAAAACGAAAGTAAGAATGCTTTGCACAAGCTCATTCCAAAACAAGAGGAATAATGCTTAGCCAGAAGCTAATGGACAAAATGATAGTAAGAATGCTTAGTACAAGAAACTTCCATAAGTAGACGAATAATGCTTAGCTGGAACCTAATGCCAAACGACGGTAAGACTGCTTTGCACAAGTTTATTCCATAAGGAGAGGAATAATTCTTAGCTCGAAGCTAGTTCATGAAAGGAAAGTAAGAATGCTTAGAACAAGCTAATTCCATAACTTTAAGGAATAATTCTTAGCAAGAAGTTAATGCCAAAAGGAAAGTAAGAATGCTTAGCACAAGCTAAACCCCATAAGAAGAGAATAATGCTTAGCTTGAAGCTAATCCAAAATAAAAGTAAGAATTCTTAGCACAAGCTAATACCATAAGGAGAGGAAGAATGCTTAGCTCGAATCTAATGCCAAAAGAAAAGTAGGAATTGTTAGCACAAGCTAATTCCATAAGGACAGGATGAATGCTTAGCTCGAAGCTAATGCCTAAAAGAAAGTAAAAATACTTAGCACAAGATAATTCCATAAGAAGAGGAATAACGCTTCGCTCGAAGCCAATGCCAAAAGGAAAGTAAGAAAGTATGAATGCTTATTTCAAAGCTAATGCCAAAAGTAAAGTATGAATGCTTCGCACAAAAAAAAATGTATAAGGAAAGGAATAATGCTTAGCTCGAAGCTAATGGCAAAAGGAAAGTAAGAATGCTTTGCACAAGTTGATTTCTTCAAAAGAGGAATAAAGCTTAGCTCAAACCTAATGCCAAAAGAAAATTTAGAATGCTTAGCTACGAGCTAATGTCAAGAGAAAAGGAAAAATGGCTAGCACAAGCTTATTCCATAAGAAGAGGAAAAATGCTTAGCTCGAAGGTAATGCCAAAATGAATGTAACAATGATTTGCCCAAACTAATTCCATACGGGAGAATAATGCTTAGCTCGAAGCTAATGCTCAAAAGTAGAGTAAGAATGCATAGCACAAGCTAATTTCATAAAGAGTGGACTAATACTTAGCTTTAAGCTATTCCCAAAAGGAAAGTAGGAATACTAATCTAAAAGATAATGTCAAAAGGAAAGTAAGAATTCTTAGCACAAGCTAATTCCATAAGAAGAGGAATAGTACTTAGCTCGAAGCAAATGCCAAAAGGAAAGTAAGAATGCTTAGCAAAATCTAATTCCATGCGAAGAGGAATAATGCTAAGATCAAAGCTAATACCAAAAGGAAAGTCCGAATGCTTACCTCGAAGCTAATGCGAAAATGAATGTAATAATGCGTAGCACAATCAGATTCCATCATAAGAGGAATAATGCTTTGCTAAAAGGTAATGCCAAAATTAAAGTAAAAATGCATAGCACTAGCAAATTCCCTAAGGACTTGAATACTACTTACCTTTAAGTTGATTCCAAAAGGAAAGTAAGAATACGTAGCTAAAAGATAATGTCGAAAGGAAAGTAAGAATGCTTTGCACAAGCTATTTAATTCCATAAGAAGAGGAATAATGCTTAGCTCAAAGCTAATGCCAACAAGAACGTAAGAATTCTTAGCACAAGGTAATTCCATAAGACAAAAAAATTAAAAAATAAATATATAAATAAAAAAAAAACGCTAATCCAAAAAGAAGATGAATAATGCTTAGCTCGAATCTAATGCCAAAACGAAAGTAAGAATGCTTTGCACAAGCTTATTCCATAAGGAGAGGAATAATGCTTAGGTCGAGGCTAATCGCCAAAAGGAAAGTAAGAATGCTTAGCACAAGCTAATTCCATAAGAAGAGGAATAATTCTTAACTAGAAGTTAATGTCTAAAGGAAAGTAAGGATGCTTAGCACAAGCTAATTCCATAAAAAGTCGTATAATGCTTAGCTCGAAGCTAATGCCAAAACGAAAGCAAAAATTGCTTTCACGAGCTTATTCCATAAGGAGAGGAATAATTCTTAGCTCGAAGCTAAATGCCCGAAAGGAAAGTAAGAATACTTAGAACAAGCTAATTACATAACAAAAGGAACAATGCTTAGCATCAAGTTAATGCCAAAAGGAAAGTAAGAATGCTTAGCACAAGCTAATCCCATAAGAAGAGAATAATGCTTAGCTCGTAGCTAATGCCAAAAGGAACGTACGAATGCTTAGCACAGGGTAATTCCATAAGGAGAGGAAGAATGCCTAGCTCGAAGCTAATGCCAAAAAGAACGTACGAATGCTAAGCACAAGGTAATTCCATAAGTAGAGGAAGAGTGCTTAGCTCGAAGCTAATGCCAAAAAGAATGTAAAATTCTTAGCACTAGCTCATTCCATAAGAACAGGAATAATGCTTCGCTCGAAGCTAATGCTAAAAGAAAAGTAAAAATGCATAGCTTAAGCTAATGTCATAAGGAGAGGAATAATTCATAGCTCGAAGCAAATGCTAAAATGAAAGTTTGAAGGCTTACCTCCAAGCTAATGGCAAAAGGAATATATGAATGCTTCGCACAAGAAATTTTCATAAGGAGAGGAATAATTCTTCCCTCTGATCCCAAAAGGAATGTATGAATGCTTAGCACAAGCTGATTCCATCATAAGAGGAATAATGCTTAGCACGAAGGTAATGCCAAAATGAAAGTAAGAATGCATAGCACAAGATAATTTCCTAAGGAGTGAAATAATACTTAGCTTTTAGTTGATGCCAAAAGGAAAGTAGGAATACGTAGCTAAAAGATAATGTCAAAAGGAAAGTAAGAATGCTTAGCACAAGCTTATTCCATAAGAAGACTAATAATGCTTAGCTCGATGCTAATGCCAAAAGGAAAGTAAGAATGCTTAGCACAAGCTAATTTCATAAGGAGAGAAATAATGCTTAGCTCGAAGCTAATGCCATAAGGAAAGTAAGAATGCTTAGCATAAGCTAATTGCATATGGAGAGGATGAATGCTTAGCTCGAAGCTAATGCCTAAAAAAAAGTAGAAATACTTTGCACAAGCTAATTCCATAAGAAGAGGAATAATGCTAAGCTCGAAGCTAATGCCAAAACGAAAGTAAGAAAGCTTAGCATAAGCTAATGCCATAAGGAGAAGAATAATGCTTAGCTCGAAGCTAATAACAAAATGAAACTAAGAATGCTTAGCTCGAAGCTAATGCCAAAAGGAAAGAATGAATGCTTTGAAGAAAACAATTCCATAAGGAGTGGAATAATGCTTAACTCGAAACTAATACGAAACGGAAAGTTAGAATGCTTACCTACCAGCTAATGTAAGGAGAAATGTAAGAATGCCTAGCAAAAGCTTATTCCAAAAGAAGAGGAACAATGCATAGCTCGAAGGTAGTACCAAAATGAAAGTAAGAATACTGCACAAACTAATTCCATTAGGGGAGGAATAATGCTTAGCTCCAAGCTTATCCCCAAAAGGAGTGTAAGAATGCATAGCTCAAGCTAATTCCATAAGGAGTGAAATAATATTTAGCTTTCAGATATTGACAAAAGGAAAGTAGAAATACTTAGCTAAAAGCTAATGTCAAAAGGAAATTAAGAATGATTTGCACTAGCTAATTCCATAATAAGAGGAATAATGCTTAGCTCGAAGCTCATGCCAAAAAGAAAGTAAGAATGCTTAGCAAAAGCAAATTCCATAAGAAAAGGAATGATGCTTAGATTGAAGCTAATGCGAAATGGAAGGTAAGAATTCTAAGCTCGAAGCTATTGGTAAAAGGAAAGTATGAATGTTTCGCACAAAAAAATTCCAAAAGGAATGTAAGAATGTTAAGATCGGAGTTAATGCCAGACGGAAAGTAAGAATGATTAGCACAAACTAAGTTCCCTAAGAAGAGGAATAATACTTAGCTCGAAGCTAATGCCAAAGGAAGAGTAAGAATGCTTTGCCCAAGAAATTTCCATAAGGAGAAGAATAATGCTTAGCTCAAAGCTAATGCCAAAAGGAAAGTAAAAATGCTTAGCACAAGATGATTTCATCAAAAGAGTAATAATGCTTAGCTCGTAGCTAATGCCAAAAGGAAAGTAAGAATGCTTAGCTACCAGCTAATGTCAAGAGAAAAGTAAGAATGCTTAGCACAAGCTAATTCCATTAGACGAGGAATAATGCTTAGCTCGAAGGTAATGCAAAAAAGAAAGTAAGAATTCTTTGCACAAACTAATTCCCTAAAGAGAGAAATAATGCTTAGCTCGAAGCTAATGCCATGAGGAAAGTATGAATTCTTAGTTCGAAACTAATTCCAAAACTAAAGTATGAATGTTTCGCACAAAAAATGCATAAGATGAGGAATAATGCTTATCTCGAAGCTAATGCCAAAAGGAAAGTAAGAATTCTTAGCACAAGTTGATTCCGTTAAAAGAGGAATAATGCTTAGCTTGAAGCTAATGCCAAAAGGAAAATTGGAATGCTATTCTTGTTGGGAATCGGACATGTGTATGCAGCGGAAAACAAAACATTTATGCGATTTAAACAAATTTAAAACACAGAAACACATGCCCGATAATTGAAAACAATTAATTGCGTACCTTTGCGCTTCCAGCGAAATTATAAACAGCGTACATACTTAATTACTTAATCGAAATTAAATCAACAAGCATGCTCGAGTTTAAATCAAATAATCATGCTTGCAGTAATTAAATAATTTCATGTAGTCACATAAAATCATACAAGTTTCTTACTAAAACGACCATGCATATTTAATTCAAGTGACACCGGATCGAACGACAATGGATTCGAAACTTTACCTCTTGAAGCGTGAGGTAGGCGCTAAGCGAAGCTAGATTGCCACGGAAACCAATCCGTGCAATCCGGGGCAGCAATGGCGAAACGGCAGCAGCGGCGAAGCGAGCTACGGCGGCGCGTGTGGCTCACGCGCAGTCTTCGGGCGGCGCAGAGGGTTGCGTGCGACGTCGGCTCGTGGGGCTGCTCCTCGATTCTTCGATCTTCGGTCTTCCTCCTCTCGGATTTCACCTCGTATTCTTCGATTTACTAAAACGTGGCACTATAAACGAATAGTTAGAATAAAACGGAAGAAACGAAAAGAGAAAAGAACTACCTGTTAGAGTAGGTGACCAACCAGCCAACATTTGGCTGTGCTTTCGTAATTATTATGGTCATAAACGAATCATTATTCGTATTAATGATAAAACACCTTGGTATTCTATATCTTTGTCCCTTTGTCACAAGCATAGATATAGTCCTTACAGTTACTACAAGTACTAGTAATTGATCGTTAGGATCGTGAGATATTTACTTAAGTATTATAACTGTTAAACGTGTTCCTAGTCGAAGGGTTACGCCACCAATTTGGATATCGGCCTTTCCCATTAAGAGACTAGCACTTAGTGTATGTGTACTGCATCTCATCAGTAATCGGTATTGTGATATATTGCGAATGCACTTTTGCGCATGATTTTTTACATGTACGTTTGTGCATGTCCATTTGAGCGAGTGTGCTTGTGCATGTTTGTTCATTTGTATTAATGTCCTAGGATTGTAGTTTGTGTTTTCATGATCCTTTTTGCGAATGCACTTTTGCGTGAGTACTTTTGTGCATGCTTTTGTACACTTACTTATGTGCGTATCTTTCTAGCGAGAGTTTTTGTGCACGTTTCGTGATGCGCATTCATGTCCTCGAACTGTAGCACGTATTTTCATGATCGCTTTTGGAATCCAATTTTGACAATGTTCGAGTCCGAATTTGGATTTTTGCAGTTAGAGAGGAATTGTTGCCAGCTGAAATAGCTTTCTAATGCTGCCGGAACCAGTTGATTTGGAGTCCAGATGAGAAAGTTATGCTCGACTTCGTTGACGCACACTACCATAGATGTTGAGGGATTCTCTCTTCTTATTTGATTTTATTTTCCTAATTGCAACTCTTTTCTTACCCTTTGATCATTTTTGCTTCATGGACACCTAATTTTTGATTTGTACCTATAAGATACAGAATCCACAAATTCAAACAGAAATATAAATTAATCCAAAAAAAAAATCAACGTAAACGTGAACATAGAGTTTTATTTCTACATACCACTGTATCTTTTTTATCTAGTGTTTTTGCTGTTGTTTGTTGATGCGTATTAAAATCCTTGTATTGTAGTTCGTGTTTTTAAGAACGTTGTTGCGAATGCACTTTTGCGCATGTTTTTTTACATGTATGTTTGTGCATGTCCATTTGAGCGAGTGTGCTTGTGCATGTTTGTTGATTTGTATTAATGTCCTATGATTGTAGTTTGTGTTTTCATGATCCTTTTTGCGAATGCACTTTTGCGTGAGTACTTTTGTGCATGCTTTTGTACACTTACTTATGTGCGTATCTATCTAGCGAGAGTTTTTGTGCACGTTTCTTGATGCGCATTCATGTCCTCGAACTTTAGTACGTATTTTCATGATCGCTTTTGGAATCCAATTTTGACCATGTTCGAGTCCGAATTTGGATTTTTCACGTTACACGGGAATTATAGCGAGCTGAAATAGCTTTGTAATGCCGCCGGAACCAAATGATTTGGAGTCCGGATGAGAAAGTTATGCTCGACTTCGTGGACGCATACTACCATAGATGTTGAGGGATTCTCTCTTCTTATTTGATTTTATTTTCCTAATTGCAACTCTTTTCTTACCCTTTGATCATTTTTGCTTCATGGACACCTAATTTTCGATTTGTACCTATAAGAGACCAAATCCACGAATTCAAACAGAAATATAAATTAATCCAAAAAAAAAATATCCACGTAAACGTGAACGTAGAGTTTTATTTCTACACTCCATTGTATCTTTTTTATCTAGTGTTTTTGCTGTTGTTTGTTGTTGCGTATTAAAGTCATTGTATTGTAGTTCGTGTTTTTAAAAACGTTGTTGCAAATGCTTTTTGCGCATGTTGTTTTACATGTACGTTTGTGCATGTCCATTTGAGCGAGTGTGCTTGTGCATGTTTGTTGATTTGTATTAATGTCCTAGGATTGTAGTTTGTGTTTTCATGATCCTTTTTGCGAATGCACTTTTGCGTGAGTACTTTTGTGCATGCTTTTGTACACTTACTTATGTGCGTATCTTTCAAGCGAGAGTTTTTGTGCACGTTTCTTGATGCGCAATCATGTCCTCGAACTTTAGTACGTATTTTAATGATCGCTTTTGGAATCCAATTTTGACCATGTTCGAGTCCGAATTTGGATTTTTCACCTTCGTGAGGAATTGTAGCCAGCTGAAATAGCTTTCTAATGCTGCTAGAACCAGTTGATTTGGAGTCCGGATAAGAAAGTTATGCTCGACTTCGTGGACGTACAGTACTAAAGATTTTGAGGGATTCTCTCTTCTAATTTGATTTTATTTTCCTAATTGCAACTCTTTTCTTTCTATCTGATCATTTTTGCTTCCTGGACACCTAATTTTTGATTTGTACTTATAAGTTACCAAATTCACCAATTCAAACAGAAATATAAATTAATCCAAAAAACAAAAAAATCAACGATAACGTGAACATAGAGTTTTATTTCTACACTCCACTGTATCTTTTTTATCAAGTGTTTTTGCTGTTGTTTGTTGATGTGTATTAATGTCCTTGTATTGTAGTTCGTGTTTTTAAGAACGTTGTTGCGAATGCACTTTTGCGCATGTTTTTTTACATGTACGTTTGTACATGTCCATTTGAGCGAGTGTGGTTGTGCATGTTTCTTGATTTGTATTAATGTCCTAGGATTGTAGCTTGTGTTTTCATGATCCTTTTTGCGAATGCACTTTTGCGTGAGTACTATTGCGCATGCTTTTGTACTCTTACTTATGTGCGTATATTTCTAGCGAGAGTTTTTGTGCACGTTTCTTGATGCGCATTCATCTCCTTCAACTGTAGTAGGTATTTTCATGATCGCTTTTGGAATCAAATTTTGACCATGTTCGAGTCTGAATTTGGTTTTTTGCCGTTAGACAGGAATTGTTGCCAGCTGAAATAGCTTTCTAATGCTGCCGGAACCAGTTGATTTGGAGTTCGGATAAGAAAGTTATGCTCGACTTCGTGGACATACAGTATCAAAGATTTTGAGGGATTCTCTCATCTAATTTGATTTTATTTTCTTAATTCCAACTCTTTTCTTTCTCTCTGATCATTTTTGGTTCCTGGACACCTAATTTTCGATTTGTATCTATAAGATACCAAATCCACCAATTCAAACAGAAATATAAATTAATCCAAAAAAAAAAATCAACGTAAACGTGAACATAGAGTTTTAGTTCTACACTCCACTGTATCTTTTTTATCTAGTGTTTTTGTTGTTGTTTGTTGATCCGTATCAAAGTCCTTGTATTGTAGTTCGTTTTTTTAAGAACGTTGTTGCGAATGCACTTTTGCGCATGATTTTTTACATGTACGTTTGTGCATGTCCATTTGAGCGAGTGTGCTTGTGCATGTTTGTTGATTTGTATTAATGTCCTAGGATTGTAGTTTGTGTTTTCATGATCCTTTTTGCGAATGCACTTTTGCGTGAGTACTTTTGTGCATGCTTTTGTACACTTACTTATGTGCATATCTTTCAAGCGAGAGTTTTTGTGCTCGTTTCTTGATGCGCAATCATGTCCTCGAACGTTAGTACGTATTTTAATGGTCGCTTTTGGAATCCAATTTTGACCATGTTCGAGTCCGAATTTGGATTTTTCACGTTCGTGAGGAATTGTATCCAGCTGAAATAGCTTTCTAATGCTGCCAGAACTAGTTGATTTGGAGTCCGGATAAGAAAGTTATGCTCGACTTCGTGGACGTACAGTACTAAAGATTTTGAGGGATTCTCTCATCTAATTTGATTTTATTTTCCTAATTGCAACTCTTTTCTCTCTCTCTGATCATTTTTGCTTCCTGGACACCTAATTTTTGATTTGTACCTATAAGATACCAAATCCACCAATTCGAACAGAAATATAAATTAATCCAAAAAAAAAAATCAACGTAAACGTGAACATAGAGTTTTATTTCTACACTCCACTGTATCTTTTTTATCTAGTGTTTTTCTTGTTGTTTGTTGATCTGTATCAAAGTCCTTGTATTGTAGTTCGTGTTTTTAAGAACGTTGTTGCGAATGCACTTTTGCGCATGATTTTTTACATGTACGTTTGTGCATGTCCATTTGAGCGAGTGTGCTTGTGCATGTTTGTTGATTTGTATTAATGTCCTAGGATTGTAGTTTGTGTTTTCATGATCCTTTTTGCGAATGCATTTTTGCGTGAGTACTTTTTTGCATGCTTTTGTACACTTACTTATGTGCGTATCTTTCTAGCGAGAGTTTTTGTGCACGTTTCTTGATGCGCATTCATGTCCTCGAACTGTTGTACGTATTTTCATGATCGCTTTTGGAATCCAATTTTGACCATGTTCGAGTCCGAATTCGGTTTTTTGCCGTTAGACAGAAATTGTTGCCAGCTGAAATAGCTTTCTTATGCCGCCGGAACCAATTGATTTGGAGTCCGGATGAGAAAGTTATGCTCGACTTCGTTGACGTACACTACCAAAGATGTTGAGAGATACTCTCTTCTAATTTGATTTTATTTTCCTAATTGCAACTCTTTTCTTACCCTTTGATCATTTTTGCTTCATGGACACCTAATTTTCGATTTGTACCTATAAGATACTAAATCCACCAATTCAAACAGAAATATAAATTAATCCTAAAAAAAAAATCAACGTAAACGTAAACGTAGAGTTTTATTTCTTCACTCCACTGTATCTTTTTCATCTAGTGTTTTTGCTGTTGTTTGTTGATGCGTATTAAAGTCTTTGTATTGTAGTTCGTGTCTTTAAGAACGTTGTTGCGAATGCACTTTTGTGCATGTTTTTTTACATGTACGTTTGTGCATGTCCATTTGATCTAGTGTGCTTGTGCATGTTTGTTGATTTGTATTAATGTCCTAGGATTGTAGTTTGTGTTTTCATGATCCGTTTTGCGAATGCACTTTTGCGTGAGTACTTTTGTGCATGCTTTTGTACACTTACTTATGTGTGTATCTTTGTAGCGAGAGGTTTTGTGCACGTTTCTTCATGCGCATTCATGTCCTCGAACTTTAGTACGTATTTTCATGATCGCTTTTGGAATCCAATTTTGACCATGTTCGAGTCCGAATTTGGATTTTTCACGTTAGACAGGAATTGTAGCCAGCTGAAATAGCTTTCTCATGCCCCCGGAACCAGTTGATTTGAAGTCCGGATGAGACAGTTATGCTCGACTTCGTGGACATACAGTATCAAAGATTTTGAGGGATTCTCTCATCTAATTTGATTTTATTTTCCTAATTGCAACTCTTTTCTTTCTCTCTGATCATTTTTGTTTCCTGGACACCTAATTTTCGATTTGTACCTATAAGATACCAAATCCACCAATTCAAACAGAAAATAAATTAATCCAAAAAACAAAAATCCAAGTAAACATAAACGTAGAGTTTTATTTCTACACTCCACTATATGTTTTTTATCTAGTGTTTTTGCTGTTGTTTGTTGATGCGTATTAAAGTCCTAGTATTGTAGTTCGTGTTTTTAAGAACGTTGTTGTGAATCCACTTTTGCGCATGTTTTTTTACATGCACGTTTGTGCATGTACATTTGAGCGAGTGTGCTTGTGCATGTTTGTTGATTTGTATTAATGTCCTAGGATTGTAGTTTGTGTTTTCATGATCATTTTTGCGAATGCACTTTTGCGTGAGTACTTTTGTGCATGCTTTTGTACACTTACTTATGTGCGTATATTTCTAGCGAGAGTTTTTGTGCACGTTTCTTGATGCGCATTCATGTCCTCGAACTGTAGTACGTATTTTCATGATCGCTTTTGGTATCCAATTTTGACCATGTTCGAAGCCGAATTTGGATTTTTGCAGTTAGACTGGAATTGTTGCCAGCTGAAATAGCTTTCTAATGCCGCCGGAACCAGTTGATTTGGAGTCCGGATGAGAAAGTTATGCTCGACTTCGTGGACGTACACTACCAAAGATGTTGAGTGATTCTCTCTTGTAATTTGATTTTATTTTCCTAATTGCAACTCTTTTCTTTATCTTTGATCATTTTTGCTTCCTGGACACCTAATTTTCGATTTGTACCTATAAGATACCAAATCCACCAATTCAAACAGAAATATAAATTAATCCAAAAAAAAAAATCAACGTAAATGTAAACGTAGAGTTTTATTTCTACACTCCACTGTATCTTTTTTATCTAGTGTTTTTGCTGTTGTTTGTTGATGCGTATTAAAGTCCTTGTATTGTAGTTCGTGTTTTTAAGAACGTTTTTGCGAATGCACTTTTGCGCATGTTTTTTTACATGTACGTTTGTGCATGTCCATTTGAGCGAGTGTGCTTGTGCATGTTTGTTGATTTGTATTAATGTCCTAGGATTGTTGTTTGTGTTTTCATGATCCTTTTTGCGAATGAACTTTTGCATGAGTACTTTTGTGCATGCTTTTGTACACTTACTTATGTGCGTATCTTTCTAGCAAGAGTTTTTGTGCACGTTTCTTGATGCGCATTCATGTCCTCGAACTTTAGTAAGTATTTTTATGATCGCTTTTGGAATCCAATTTTGACCATGTTCGAGTCCGAATTTGGATTTTTCACGTTAGATAGGAAGTGTAGCCAGCGGAAATAGCTTTCTAATGCCGTAGGAACCAGTTGATTTGGAGTCCGGATGAGCAATTATGCTCGACTTCGTGGACGTACACTACCATAGATTTTGAGGGATTCTCTCTTCTAATTATATTTTATATTTTCCTAATTGTAACTCTTTTCTTTATCTTTGATCATTTTTGCTTCCTGGACACCTAATTTTAGATTTGTACCTTTAAGATGCCAAATCCACCAATTCAAACAGAAAATAAATTAATGCGAAAAAAAAAATACACGTAAACGTGAACATAGAGTTTTATTTCTACACTCCACTGTATCTTTTGTATCTAGTGTGTTTGCTGTTGTTTGTTGATACGTATTAAAGTCCTTGTATTGTAGTTCGTGTTTTTAAGAACGTTGTTGCGAATGCACTTTTGTGCATGATTTTTTACATGTACGTTTGTGCATGTCCATTTGAGCGAGGGTGCTTGTGCATGTTTGTTGATTTGTATTAATGTCCTAGGATTGTAGTTTGTGTTTTCATGATCCTTTTTGCGAATGCACTTTTGCGTGAGTACTTTTGTGCATGCTTTTGTACACTTACTTATGTGCGTATCTATCTAGCGAGAGTGTTTGTGCACGTTTCTTGATGCGCATTCATGTCCTCGAACTTTAGTACGTATTTTCATGATCGCTTTTGAAATCAAATTTTGACCATGTTCGACTCCGAATTTGGATTTTTCACGTTAGACAGGAATTAAAGCCAGCTGAAATAGCTTTCTAATGCCGCCGGAAGCAGTTGATTTGGAGTCCGGATGAGAAAGTTATGCTCCACGTCGTGGACGTACACTACCAAAGATGTTGAGGGATTCTCTCTTGTAATTTGATTTTATTTTCCTAATTGCAACTCTTTTCTTTATCTTTGATCATTTTTGCTTCCTGGACACCTAATTTTCGATTTGTACCTTTAAGATACCAAATCCACCAATTCAAACAGAAATATAAATTAATCAAAAAAAAAAAATCAACGTAAATGTAAACGTAGATGTTTTATTTCTACACTCCACTGTATCTTTTTTATCTAGTGTTTTTGCTGTTGTTTGTTGATGCGTATTAAAGTCCTTGTATTGTAGTTCGTGTTTTTAAGAACGTTTTTGCGAATGCACTTTTGCGCATGTTTTTTTACATATACGTTTGTGCATGTCCATTTGAGCGAGTGTGCTTGTGCATGTTCGTTGATTTGTATTGATGTCCTAGGATTGTAGTTAGTGTTTTCATGATCCTTTTTGCGAATGCACTTTTGCATGAGTACTTTTGTGCATGCATTTGTACACTTACTTATGTGCGTATCTTTCTAGCGAGAGTTTTTGTGCACGTTTCTTGATGCGCATTCATGTCCTCGAACTTTAGTAAGTATTTTCATGATCGCTTTTGGAATCAAATTTTGACCATGTTCGAGTCCGAATTTGGATTTTTCACGTTAGACAAGAAGTGTAGCCAGCGGAAATAGCTTTCTAATGCCGTAGGAACCAGTTGATTTGGAGTCCGGATGAGCAATTATGCTCGACTTCGTGGACGTACACTACCAAAGATTTTGAGGGATTCTCTCTTCTAATTATATTTTATATTTTCCTAATTGCAACTCTTTTCTTTATCTTTGATCATTTTTGCTTCCTGGACACCTAATTTTAGATTTGTACCTTTAAATACCAAATCCACGAATTCAAACAGAAAATAAATTAATCCCAAAAAAAAAATTCACGTAAACGTGAACATAGAGTTTTATTTCTACACTCCACTGTATCTTTTTTATCTAGTGTTTTTGCTGTTGTTTGTTGATACGTATTAAAGACCTTGTATTGTAGTTCGTGTTTTTAAGAATGTTGTTGCGAATGCACTTTTGCGCATGATTTTTTACATGTACGTTTGTGCATGTCCATTTGAGCGAGGGTGCTTGTGCATGTTTGTTGATTTGTATTAATGTCCTAGGATTATAGTTTGTGTTTTCATGATCCTTTTTGCGAATGCACTTTTGCGTGAGTACTTTTGTGCATGCTTTTGTACACTTACTTATGTTCGTATCTTTCTAGGGAGAGTTTTTGTGCACGTTTCTTGATGCGCATTCATGTCCTCGAACTTTAGTACGTATTTTCATGAACGCTTTTGGAATCCAATTTTGACCATGTTCGAGTCCGAATTTGGATTTTTCACGTAAGACAGGAATTATAGCCAGCTGAAATAGCTTTCTAATGCCGTCGGAACCAGTTGATTTGGAGTCCGGATGAGAAAGTTATAATCGACTTCGTGGACGTACACTACCAAAGATGTTGAGGGATTCTCTCTTCTAATTATATTTTATATTTTCCTAATTGCAACACTTTTCTTTATCTTTGATCATTTTTGCTTCATGGATACCTAATTTTCGATTTGTACCTATAAGATACCAAATCCACCAATTCAAACAGAAAATAAATTAATCCAAAAAAAAAAAAAAATACACGTAAACTTTAACGTAGAGTTTTATTTATACATACCACTGTATCTATTTTATCTAATGTTTTTGCTGTTGTTTGTTGATGCGTATTAAAGTCCTAGTATTGTAGTTCATGTTCTTAAGAACATTGTTGCGAATGCACTTTTGCGCATGTTTTTTTACATATACTTTTGTGCATGTCCATTTGGGCGAGTGTGCTTGTGCATGTTTGTTGATTTGTACTAATGTCCTAGGATTGTAGTTTGTGTTTTCATGATCCTTTTTGCGAATGCACTTTTGCGTGAGTACTTATGTGCATGCTTTTGTAGACTTACTTATGTGCGTATCTTTCTAGCGAGAGTTTTTGTGCACGTTTCTTGATGCGCATTCATGTCCTCGAACTGCAGTAAGTATTTTCATGATTGCTTTTGGAATCAAATTTTGACTATGTTCGAGTCCGAATTTGGATTTTTCACGTTAGACAAGAAATGTAGCCAGCTGAAATAGCTTTCTAATGCCGCCGGAACCATTTGATTTGGAGACCGGATGAGAAAGTTATGCTCGACTTCGTGGACGTACACTACCAAAGATGTTGACGGATTCTCTCTTCTAATTTGATTTTATTTTCCTTGCAACTCTTTTCTTTATCTTTGATTATTTTTGCTTCATGGACACCTAATTTTTGATTTGTACCTATAAGATACCAAATCCACCAATTCAAACAAAAATTAAATTAATCCAAAAAAAAAAATACACGTAAATGTAAACGTAGAGTTTTATTTATACACTCCACTGTATCGATTTTATCTAGTGTTTTTGCTGTTGTTTGTTGATGCGTATTAAAGTCCTAGTATTGTAGTTCATGTTTTTAAGAACGTTGTTGCGAATGCACTTTTGCGCATGTTTTTTTACATACACTTTTGTGCATGTCCATTTGAGCGAGTGTGCTTGTGCATGTTTGTTGATTTGTATTAATGTCCTAGGATTGTAGTTTGTGTTTTCATGATCCTTTTTGCGAATGCACTTATGCGTGAGTACTTTTGTGCATGCTTTTGTACACTTACTTATGTGTGTATCTTTCTAGCGAGAGTTTTTGTGCACGTTTCTTGATGCGCATTCATGTCCTCGAACATTAGTACGTATTTTCATGATCGCTTTTGGAATCAAATTTTGACCATGTTCGAGTCCGAATTTGGATTTTTCACGTTAGACAGGAATTGTAGCCAGCTGAAATAGCTTTCTAATGCCGCCGGAACCAGTTGATTTGGAGTTCGGATGAGAAAGTTATGCTCGACTTAGTTGACGTACACGACCAAAGATGTTGAGGGATTCTCTCTTCTAATTTGATTTCATTTTCCTAATTGCAAATCTTTTCATACCCTTTGATTATTTTCGCTTCATGGACACCTAATTTTCAATTTGTACCTATAAGATACCAAATCCACCATTTGAAACAGAAATATAAATTAATTCAAAAAAAAAAAAATTAACGTAGAACGTAAACGTAGAGTTTTATTTCTACACTCTACTGTATCTTTTTTATCTAGTGTTTTTGCTGTTGTTTGTTGATGCATATTAAAGTCCTTGTATTGTACTTCGTGTTTTTATGAACGTTGTTGCGAATGCACTCTTGCGCATGATTTTTTACATGTACGTTTGTGCATGTCCATTTGATCGAGTGTGCTTGTGCATGTTTGCTGATTTGTATTAATGTCCTAGGATTGTAGTTTGTGTTTTCATGATCCTTTTTGCGAATGCACTTTTGCGTGAGCACTTTTGTGCATGCTTTTGTACACTTACTTATGTGCGTATCTTTCTAGCGAGAGTTTATGTGCACGTTTCTTGATGCGCATTCATGTCCTTTAACTATAGTACGTATTTTCATGATCGCTTTTGGAATCAACTTTTGACCATGTTCGAGTCCGAATTTTGTTTTTTGCCGTTAGACAGGAATTGCTGCCAGCTGAAATAGCTTTCTTATGCCGCCGGAACCAGTTGATTTGGAGTCCGGATGAGAAAGTTATGCTCGACTTTGTTGACATACACTACCAAAGATGTTGAGGGATTCTCTCTTCTAATTTGATTTTATTTTCCTAATTGCAACTCTTTTCTTACCCTTTTGATCATTTTTGCTTCATGGACACTTAATTTTCGATTTGTACCTATAAGATACCAAATCCACCAATTCAAACAGAAATATAAATTAATCCAAAAAAAAAAATCAACGTAAACGTGAACATGGTGTTTTATTTCTACACACCACTGTATCTTTTTTATCTAGTGTGTTTGCTGTTGTTTGTTGATACGTATTAAAGTCCTTGTATTGTAGTTCGTGTTTTTAAGAACGTTGTTGCGAATGCACTTTTGTGCATGATTTTTTACATGTACGTTTGTGCATGTCAATTTGAGCGACTGTGCTTGTGCATGTTTGTTGATTTGTATTAATGTCCTAGGATTGTAGTTTGTGTTTTCATGATCCTTTTTGCGAATGCACTTTGGCGTGAGTACTTTTGTGCATGTTTTTTTACACTTACTTATGTGTGTATCTTTCTAGCGAGAGTTTTTGTGCACGTTTCTTGATGCGCATTCATGTCCTCGAACTGTAGTATGTATTTTCATGATCGCTTTTAGAATCCAATTTTGACCATGTTCGAGTCCGAATTTGGTTTTTTCCCGTTACACAGGAATTGTTGCCAGCTGAAATAGCTTTCTAATGCCGCCGGAACCAGTTGATTTGGAGTCCGGATGAGAAAGTTATGCTCGACTGCGTTGACGTACACGACCAAAGATGTTGAGGGATTCTCTCTTCTAATTTGATTTTATTTTCCTAATTGCAACTCTTTTCATACCCTTTGATTATTTTTGCTTCATGGACACCTAATTTTCGATTTGTACCTATAAGATACCAAATCCACCAATTCAAACAGAAATATAAATTAATCCAAAAAAAAAAAATCAACGTAAACGTAAACGTAGAGTTTTATTTCTACACTCCACTGTATCTTTTTTATCTAGTGTTTTTGCTGTTGTTTGTTGATGCGTATTAAAGTCCTTGTATTGTAGTTCGTGTTTTTAAGAACGTTGTTGCGAATGCACTTTTGCGCATGATTTTTTACATATACGTTTGTGCATGTCCATTTGAGCGAGTGTGCTTGTGCATGTTTGTTGATTTGTATTAATGTCCTAGGACTGTAGTTTGTGTTTTTATGATCTTTTTGCGAATGCACTTTTGCGTGAGTACTTTTGTGCATGCTTTTGTACACTTACTTATGTGCGTATCTGTTGAGTGTAGATTTTACACTCAATACGTTTACTTTACGTGGATCTTTTGTTTAGATTTAATTATATTTGTGCTTTAATTGATTGATTTTGTGTTTTATAGGTGAAAAACGAGAATTAGGTGTTCATGAAGGAAAAAAGATCAAAAAGAAGGAAAAAGTTGCAAATAAGGAAACAAATCAAATTGGAAGAAGGAATCTCGCCACAGCTTTGACAGTGTCCACGATTTCGAGCATATCTCTCTCATACGAACTCCGAATTAGGTGATTTTGGCGGCATTGGAAAGATAATTTCAAGGGCTACAATTATTATTTACACAATATTGCAAAATTCGGACTCCAACATGGCGAAAATCGAATAACAAGTCCTGATAGGGGGAAAGTGGCGGAAATTGAGTCCTATTAGGTTTCTACTACTTCCTTATCAAGAAACGCCTATAAAGGCAACATGTCTCTACACCATAAGCACGAAATTTTACACCACAAAACGCGAAGAACGAAGATCAACGAAGACTCAAGCATAGTTTTTCTTATTTCTTTTATTAATTCTATTTTATTTATCATAAGAATTACGAGTAGCTAAGCTTATCTAGGATTTTGTTGGAACCCTATGTGGGGATGGTGAACCCGTTTTCTTGAGATTATGCAATTATGATTTTATGATTATTTCTTCTACTTGTTATGATTGTTAGTGCATGAACTCGATCAATTAACGTGCTTTATCTGTGATTATTGAGATTGACTCGACAAAGCTATTTTGATAATTAGACGGTAAGTATAAGAACCTTCGAGTAGTTTTCACCGGATGAGTGTGTCAATTGCATGTGGTGTCGTAGACATACAGATATCACCTTAGGTAGCCAATTACGAGACTTGTTAGTTAATGCTTTATTCATAATTTGTTTGCATAGACATATAGTGAACCGTTTATGAATAATAGACTCATAATACACGCGACAACGGGTTATGAGTAAATTAGTGTCTCAAGTTAATAATCATGAATCATATATTTCATAATTGAGGGGTTTTGGGTGAGCAATTCTTGCATAGGGGGAAGATAAAATCTTAGGTCCGTTTTATTGATATTTTCTCGTGTTTATTTGCTTTCATAATTAGTGTTATTGTTTAATTGATTTAATTTGACAAACTTGCGTAGGCTGGATAAAAATCATAGTTGTTCGAATTTGGTACTTAGGATTAAATAATTTGAGTATTCCCTGTGGGATCGACATCCGACTCTCACGAGTCCACTTTACTACTTGTTTGCGATACGTGCACTTGCGTGTCAGGTATTTAGCACCCAACAAGTTTTTGGCGCCGTTGCCGGGGAATACGGCTAAATTATTTATTTATTCTAATATCAAATTTGAGCAATTTTTCTTACTTCAGCCATTTAATTTTTATTTTTTTTATTTTTTATTTTTAATTTTGATTTGTTGTTTTTTTTTACATGTCTGGTTACAATTTTGGGGCACCTCAAACGGGATATGAATGGCTTCCATCTGACGAATACCTCCAAAACACCTATGATATGCCTCCGTTTTGTTCAGCATGTGGTGGAAATCATTTTTCCGATCAATGTTGGGGATCACCAAAGGCGACAAATTTCGTCGAAATTACCAACGGGGGTTATTGGAACACTTACACCAACACATACGAGCAAAGCTTTCAAGACCAAGATTTGAACGAGTTTCAACATAGAGAGCCACAATTCGATGATTTTCAAAATTATTATCCAATGCAGCAGCAGACCAAGCAGCAGACGACTGATGAACAACTTGATTTGGTATCCGTTATTGCCGAATTCATGAAGTCCACTCAATCATCATTTCGAAACATGGAGATACAACTGGAAGAAATGACGCTCAAATTAAAATCTGAATCTCTTGAAAATATTCCAGACGAAATCGGCAATGGTTATATCAAAGAAAAATCGGGTGAAGCCTGCGGTGAGAAAAATCTTCTATATCCGGAAAATAGTGTCGATGTGATAGAAATAGAAATTACGAAGACACTTGAGCATGATGAATCTGAGAAGGCAATCGAGCTAAACCACGAAGATGCCTCAAAACAAGAGAAGAAGGAGATGGATGTAATGATTGAAGATATTCTAGTGGTGGACCCTGTCGTTGATCTAAATGTAGATTTGAAGGCATCAATAGAGGTTGACGAGAAGACGAAGGTGTTTGAAGTGGAGGTTATACGCGGACGTGAGGTTTTTGTGTACCGATTTGAGGGAGCGGGTGATGAAGATCCCATCTTAGCTTCGTACCGATTAATTACAACCAAGAAAGACTACAAGCTAAGGTGGACCCTGATATATTGCAATGCTATCCATGCATTGGTTGCAATTAAAGTGATAGAGCTCATGGATGGATGCGCAATCTACAAGGCTTTGGATTGGACATAACAGTTTTAAGAAGCAAAGTCTGGCTGAAGACTTAAAACTTAGCGCTTCTCGAAAGGCAACCCGAGCTTTCGTTTTTCTTATTTTACGTTATTTTAAATTTTTATTTTTGTTTTTATTTTATATATATATATATAAAAAAAAAAAAAAAAAAAAAAAAAAAAAAAAAAAAAATACGAAGTTTTTATTTTGCAGGGACCTAATTGCAATTATACACACGGCCGTGCAAGGAAAAGGCAGGAATCTCACACGGCCGTGTGAGATTTCGGCGCAGCTACTGGACAAAAACGCATAATGGCGCGGCCGTGCGGATTTCTTAACTAAATCTCGCACGGCCGTCCGAAATTCGAAGCCGCTACTGCCCAAATATGCAAAATGGTGCGGCCGTGCGGATTTCACGCTTAAATCCCGCACGGCCGTCCGAAAAAAAAAAAAAAAAAGGGGCAATTTTAAATACAATTTTTCACACATTCTTGAGCCGGTACCCGAGCTTTCGGATGATGAAGATGATGGTGATGCTCATGCGCAAGGTGGAGTTGGTGAGCAGCCCGACGATGGTCCCGGCATTTAAACAGGTGTTTTCTATCCTTACACTCCGGGCGAATCACATTGAGGGCAATGTGAATTTTAAGTTTGGGGGTGGTAAAACTACTTGTTTCCGTTTATGTGCGCTTTATTTGTGTCTTAATTTTTTTTAGTTTGCATGCTTTAGTTTTGTTTTCGTTGCATCGATGAATTATGATGATGAGAGATGGTCAATGTTTGATGATGAGACTACTTGTTTTATGCTTTTAAGGAGTAGATATTTGTTCAACTTTCGATTCAACGGAACGTAGAAGTGAATTATTGCTAGGAATCACACCTTGTGCATTGCTTTGGTTGAATGTTTTGCATTTTAAATTTGGAATTTATTTGTGCTCAATCATGCTTTGTTCGGTTTTAAATCTCACCTTAGGACATTTATGATACGAAGTGTTGATAGTAAGTGATTTGGGATATGATTTGGGCCTTCTTTGAACCGTTTGAGCCTTTCAAGCCTACCCTTTTTGTCAAATTATCCTTAGAACCTTGATTTGAGCCTCGGAGAAAAGGTGTTCTTTCTTTTAGCCAATATGTAGAAGGTAGAAAAGTGGAGATTTTTGAATAATTATCCCTTGGTGGTCGGTCGAAAAATTCTTATAAGATGTTTCTTCTTCTTCGATTAAAAAAAAAAAAAAAAAAAAAAAAACGAAAAAAGAAAAAAAAGAAAAAGGATAGATATATATGTGCATCTTCATATATATATATATATATATATATATATATATCTAAATTCTTCGATTCGAAAAAAAAAAAAATAAAAAAAAAAAAAAAAAAAAAAAAAAACGGAGAAGAAGAAGAATAGATTAGAAGGGAGGAATAAGGACTAGTTGTTGAGTTGTGTTGAAAACTCGATCCAGTGCCTCAAGGCAAAAGTGTTGACGTGTGAATTTTGGAGAATCGAGTTTATTTAAGTCCCTAGAGGTGAATTCATTGTTTCAAACGCCTATCTTTCAAATTTTGGCGTAATCACCTCAATTCAAGACAATTAGCCACACATACCCATATTACCTACCTCGGACCAAAGAGCCTAACAATTGAAAGCCACAAAGTCCCAATGATCCCAATAGCTTATTGTTCAATATTAGTTGAGTAAAATAATTTGGTGAGTATTTGGAATCAAATATATGCATGTAAGTATAAATTTTCTCTATTTTTAACTTGCAAATATTGGATACTTGAAGCAATTGTATGATTTGTGGTTTTTGGTAATAGTAAGTGACTAAGTGCCGTTGAATGTTAAGTTTGCGAATACCTAGGAATTATCATCATAATTGCAAGTTCTGAAAACATGAAGTTGATCAATCGATCTATGTAATGAGATGTATTGTCATGGTTTGTGTTCTTAATTTGATTTTACTTGAGGACAAGCAAAAGTTCAAGTTTGGGGGTGTGTTGAGTGTAGATTTTACACTCAATACGTTTACTTTACGTGGATCTTTTGTTTAGATTTAATTATATTTGTGCTTTAATTGATTGATTTTGTGTTTTATAGGTGAAAAACGAGAATTAGGTGTTCATGAAGGAAAAAAGATCAAAAAGAAGGAAAAAGTTGCAAATAAGGAAACAAATCAAATTGGAAGAAGGAATCTCGCCACAGCTTTGACAGTGTCCACGATTTCGAGCATATCTCTCTCATACGAACTCCGAATTAGGTGATTTTGGCGGCATTGGAAAGCTAATTTCAAGGGCTACAATTCTTATCTACACAATATTCCAAACTTCGGACTCCAACATGGCGAATATCGAATAACAAGTCCTGATAGGGGGAAAGTGGCGGAAATTGAGTCCTATTAGGTTTCTACTACTTCCTTATCAAGAAACGCCTATAAAAGCAACATGTCTCTACACCACAAGCACGAAATTTTACACCACAAAATGCGAAGAACGAAGATCAACGAAGACTCAAGCATAGTTTTTCTTATTTCTTTTATAAATTCTATTTTATTTATCATAAGAATTACGAGTAGCTAAGCTTATCTAGGATTTTGTTGGAACCCTATGTGGGGATGGTGAACCCGTTTTCTTGAGATTATGCAATTATGATTTTATGATTATTTCTTCTACTTGTTATGATTGTTAGTGCATGAACTCGATCAATTTATGTGCTTTATCTGTGATTATTGAGATTGACTCGACAAAGCTATTTTGATAATTAGACGGTAAGTATAAGAACCTTCGAGTTGTTTCACCGGATGAGTGTGTCAATTGCATGTGGTGTCGTAGACATACAGATATCACCTTAGGTAGCCAATTACGAGACTTGTTAGTTAATGCTTTATTCATAATTTGTTTGCATAGACATATAGTGAACCGTTTATGAATAATAGACTCATAATACACGCGACAACGGGTTATGAGTAAATTAGTGTCTCGGGTTAATAATCATGAATCATATATTTCATAATTGAGGGGTTTTGGGTGAGCAATTCTTGCATAGGGGGAAGATAAAATCTTAGGTCCGTTTTATTGATATTTTCTCGTGTTTATTTGCTTTCATAATTAGTTTAATTGTTTAATTGATTTAATTTGACAAACTTGCGTAGGCTGGATAAAAATCATAGTTGTTAGAATTTGGTACTTAGGATTAAATAATTTGAGTATTCCCTGTGGGATCGACATCCGACTCTCACGAGTCCACTTTACTACTTGTTTGCGATACGTGCACTTGCGTGTCAGGTATTTAGCACCCAACAGTATCTTTCTTGCGAGAGTTTATGTGCACGTTTCTTGATGTGCATTCATGTCCTCGAACTGTAGTACGTATTTTCAAGATCGCTTTTGGAATCCAATTTTGACCATGTTCGAGTCCGAATTTGGATTTTTGCCGTTAGGGAGGAATTGTTGCCAGCTGAAATAGCTTTCTAATGCCCCCGGAACTTGTTGATTTGGAGTCCGGATGAGAAAGTTATGCTCGACTTCGTTGACGCACACTACCATAGATGTTGAGGGATTCCCTCTTCTTATTTGATTTTATTTTCCTAATTGCAACTCTTTTCTTACCCTTTGATCATTTTGTTAGAGTAGGTGACCAATAAGCCAACCTGTGGCTGTGGTCTTTCGTATTTATTATTGTAATAAACGAACCTTTATTCGTATTAATGATAAAACACATTGGCATTCTATATCTTTGTCCCTTTGTCACAAGCATAGATATAGTCCTTACAGTTATTACAAGTACTAGTAATTGATCGTTAGGATCGTGAGATATTTACTTAAGTATTATAACTGTTAAACGTGTTCCTAGTCGAAGGGTTACGCCACTAATGAGGATATCGGCCTTCCCCATTAAGACTAGCACTTAGTGTATGTGTACTGCATCTCATCAGTAAACGGTATTGTGATATCGGCATGCATAAGTGGGTGCTCGTAAGTTGACGAGTTCACTGAACTCCCTCACCCTAGAAATCTCTAAGTGGTTCCCATAATCGAGTAGAGATATCTATGGTATAGTTGTAACCATTAGTCCTTATGACCTAGACATCACCGTGACTTCACTAGAGGACCAGCTGTATCGTGACCTGTCCCTGAGTTCCACCGAGGACCATCCCAAGGGCCAATGTTCGTGCAGTCCGAAATCTAGTGGGAGGTCTGTGCATTGTAGTCGGGGATTCGATCGCTAGAATAGTCTTGGATGTCCTGTGTGTTCTGAAAGTTTGTAATCATTCTAAGTCTCTGGCCAGAGCTGACTAAGTGATGATTAAAGAATTCGATTCTCTAAGTCATGCACGTAAGGATTACAACACTTAGAACGATCGCACCGTCATCGAACATATAAAGAGGTCTCGATGAACCAATGCCTCTAGTTCGATCGGGACATATGAATCGAAGGGACCGTACTGTACGTTAACTATATCTGAAGGTTCTTGCAGGCACTTCATTTGTATCTAGGGAATCATGACGCGTAGTTGCTAGACGCCAATCTTGATTCGTTGGGTGGTTAAGGTGAAACGAGTTTCATCTTAATCGTAACTCTAAGGGGACGAGTTTTGACCACAAAGGGTTGTGGGCCCACGGCTAGCTTACACCTGAACCATCGAGGGTCACACTGCTCGTGCACATGAGATCTTTGAATAAACGGTCAGAGATAAAATGGTTTATCTTTGCATGATTGGAAGTCAATATGATTGGGTCCAACATTCGTAATTTGGAATTATGAATGAGAATAAGAAAAGGAAAAGAATAGGCGAAAGTTGTAGTGAACTTTCTAAATCGGGAAGTTTCCAAATTTAGAAAGTGCACTGAACTAGGGTTTCCACTTTTGGAAAGTTGGAAAATTAAAGATGGCACTCGTAATGACGAGGACATTATAATGAATCCGAATATGTAATTGTTACGATTTTCCGATCATTGAATTGAGAGAGACGAGCAAGTGAAGGAACTAACGAGCTTAAGCTGTTGGGCCCGGTCCAACTTAAGCCCGTTAGGGTTTTATGCAAGGGACTATAAATACATGATTTATAGGTCTTGCACAAACACACAACACGTCCAAAAACCCTAGCCGCTCCCTCTCTCACGCTCGGCCATCTCCCCTCGGCCACCGCGCACCGCCGTTGCT
>NW_012193002.1:566840-588717 GCF_000504015.1 Erythranthe guttata | reverse complement strand
TCAATTGGCCGATGATCGGATGGACGTGAAATTTTGACAGCAGCTTCACGACTCATAAATCTACCATCGTCCAGAAGGAATTATTCATCCAGTAAATACGCATGGAGATACGGAAGTCGGAGCAATGCTGTAATTTCAGATCAGCAAACAGATTGGATCAATAGGAGTGGGAAGAGCAGCTAGCCATCTTCTCTGCGCGTGAGATTCACGCGCCGCCGTGGCCGTCTCGCCGCTCTTGCCGCTGCACCGCTGCTGCCCCGATTGTACAGATTGGTTTCCGTAGCAATCTCGACTTGCTAAGTGCGCCTACCTCACGCTTCAAGAGGTAATGTTTCAAATCTATTGTCATTCGATTCGGTTACGTTTAAATTAATATATGCATGTTCGTTTTAATAAGAAACTTGTATGACTTTATGTGTCTACATGAAATTGGTTTTATTATTGCGAGCATGATTATTTGATTTAAACGCGAGCATGCTAATTGATTTAATTTCGATTAAGTAATCAAGCATGTTGTTGTTTTAATTTCGCTGGAAGCGCAAAGGTACGCAATTAATTGATTTAATTTGTCGGGCATGTTTTTATGTGCTTTAAAGTCGTTTAAATCGCATAAAATTTTTGTTTTCCGCTACGTACACGTGCCCGAAACCCAACAGTGGTATCAGAGCTCGTTGCGCAATTAATTGCGTTTCGTTTTAATATGCATGTTTGATTTATTAAAGTAGCGATTGTCGTATTATGCAATTGGGAGTTTTCGTAAGTTTAAAATATTTTTGAAATATTGTTTAGAGTTTTTCCAGCTTTAAAATTGTTTAAAATTGGAAAATCGGATCTGAAATTTTTTTAAATGTCGGATTTTTAATTGTTCGGATCGAACCGGTCGAACCGACCGGTTCGATGGTTGTGTGCGATTTAGTTGACCGAATCCACGTGGATTCGGATCGGTCAGACCGGTTCTCGGTCCGACTGACCCGGCCCACTGATTTGGGTCAGCTAGACCGGACAGAACCGGACCGCTTCGGTCCGATCGGTCAGACCGGTTGGGCCGAACCGGTTCACTGAAAAAAAAAAAAAAAAAAAAAAAAAAAAAAAATCAGATTTCTAAAATTAAACTTAAAACAAATTGATTTTAATTTTTGGAAAATTATTTTCAATTAATCCCAATTAGATAATTGGATCGACAATCATCTATTTTAGTAAATAGGTGTTAAATTAATTAATTAATTTAAATTGTTAAATTGATTTCAATTAATAGAACACATATATAATATTGATTATAGTTCAACTTAATTAATAGTACCTCAACATTATTTGAATGATTTATGCTAGTTGAGGTTCTATAATTATTTTGAAAACTCGATAATTAATTAATGTAATTAATTATGTAGTTAGGTCGTATGTTCCTCTTAGGACAATATGCGCTTCCATATACCTTTAGAGAACATAGATGTAGGAATCACATAGACCAATCCAAAACCTTCTGATGAGATAAAACTTTTAAATAAAATCCCTCATTCTTAATTCAATTAAGAATCATTTCAAGCTATAAAGAAATACCCAATCTGTTGAGTTATTTCTTTCCTTCTGCCAACGGTTGGATTATGTGTAGCCCTTTACTATAGTGCAGTAAGCCGTGCTAGCGGGGAGTGCTATGGTAGAGTAAGCTGTAATTCAATTGACATAATGATGAAGGTAGCCATAGAAAAGGGTTATGTTGGATTAACGTGGTCGGCTAGATTAACTAGGGACTGCATTAGTTTGGCATAATCAAGTTCTATGAGAATCTTTGATTGGTAGGTTAGACTTGACACACGACGATTTTGATATTCGCGAGATTAACTTAGGTCATTATCAAGTGTGAGGAAAATTAATTTAGGGTCATATTGTGGATATGATTGATTGTGATCTACCTTTGGGCAAATATAATCGGGCTAGATTAACTACGGGTTATATTTGTCTATTGGACCTAAAGCCCATTAAGAAAAATCAGTTTTCTCGTTTGTCTACTAGAGGGAAGTGGAACTCGATAAAATTAGTGGGAGAACAATTAAATAACATAAGTCCAAACATTTAATTGTAACAATCATTTAACGCGAATCTCTAATAATCCTCTTCTCTATATGTCTCAGATAATTATGTCTAAGAATCCCATAATGTCAATCCTCGACAATAAACTCAATGGCCCTAATTACCTAGATTGGTTGCGTAGTCTTAAGCTTGTGCTAACTGTTGAGGGGCGTCTCTATGTTTTGAACGAGAGACTTCCCGCCACTATACCTGCTACAGCGACTCATGCTGAAAAGGAAACTTATGAAGTTTGGAAGAAAGATGACACTCATGCTAGGTGATATATGATAGCCGCCATGGAGCCCGCGCTTGCGAGGAAATATGAGTCTCACTTGCATGCTTTCGATATAAAGGCTCATCTCGATAGCATGTATAGTGAGAATATTAGGGCATCGAGGTACGCTGCTACAAAGGAGTTGATCACGGCGAGACTGCGCGAAGGGACTTCGGTCCACGAGCACTGTCTCAAAATGATCACTCTCCTTGAAAAGCTAGTGAATCTCGATGTCACCCTCCCGGCCGAGCTCTCGTTGGATTTGATCCTGTTGTCTCTTCCTAGTTCCTATGAATCGTTCATAGTGAACTTCAACATGAACAAACTAGATCCTCCCTTGGATGAGTTAATGAACATGTTGGTCAGTTTCGAGTCCACCATTAAGAAAGAGAAGTTTGTTCTCATTGCTGCTACTTTTGGAAAGAAGAGTTCTTCCCAAAAGAAGATAAAGGAAAGAGTTCCCTTCCCAAACAGCAAGTTCGAAGTTGGTGAAGGTAGTGGGGGCCCCTAAGGCGAAAATCAGCAAAACGTAAGGAGATAGATCAAAACCCCGCACAACTTTGGCACGCTAGATTAGGTCATGTCTCTTTAAGAAGGATGAACGATTTTGTCAGTGAAGGATTGTTCTCTTTGGAGGACGTGAAATCACTACAAACTTGTGAATCTTGCCTTAAAGGGAAAATGACCAAGTCACCCTACAAAGGGAAAATGGACTCCTTGAAAAGCTAGTGAATCTCGATGTCACCCTCCCGGCCGAGCTCTCGTTGGATTTGATCCTGTTGTCTCTTCCTAGTTCCTATGAATCGTTCATAGTGAACTTCAACATGAACAAACTAGATCCTCCCTTGGATGAGTTAATGAACATGTTGGTCAGTTTCGAGTCCACCATTAAGAAAGAGAAGTTTGTTCTCATTGCTGCTACTTTTGGAAAGAAGAGTTCTTCCCAAAAGAAGATAAAGGAAAGAGTTCCCTTCCCAAACAGCAAGTTCGAAGTTGGTGAAGGTAGTGGGGGCCCCTAAGGCGAAAATCAGCAAAACGTAAGGAGATAGATCAAAACCCCGCACAACTTTGGCACGCTAGATTAGGTCATGTCTCTTTAAGAAGGATGAACGATTTTGTCAGTGAAGGATTGTTCTCTTTGGAGGACGTGAAATCACTACAAACTTGTGAATCTTGCCTTAAAGGGAAAATGACCAAGTCACCCTACAAAGGGAAAATGGAACGAGCCGAGGGTCTTTTGGATTTGATCCATACAGACGTATGTGGTCCACTAAGTGTTAGTGCGAAGGGTGGATACAACTACTTCGCCACCTTTACCGACGATTATTCTAGGTATGGGTATGTGTACTTGATGAAGTACAAGTCTGAAACATTTGAAAGGTTCAAAGATTTTAGACATGAAGTAGAAAAGCAACTCGGACGAAGTATTAAGAAGCTGCGATCCGATCGTGGTGGAGAGTACTTGAGCATCGAGTTCATTGACTATCTAAAAGAAAATGGGATACAGTCCCAATGGACTCCACCGGGAACTCCTCAACTTAATGGAGTATCCGAACGTCGGAATCGAACTTTATTAGATATGGTTCGATCAATGATGGGGTTCACAAACTTACCGGCATACTTGTGGGGTCATGCACTCCGTACTGCCGCGTATTTGCTGAATAGAGTTAACACCAAAGCAGTTAAATCCACACCTTATGAACTTTGGCATTCCCGGAAACCCAATTACAAACATATTAGGATATGGGGTTGTCTCGCTTATGTGAAGCGATTAGTGGGAGATAAGTTGGATAGTAAATCCGACTTGTGCTATTTTGTGGGGTATCCGGAAGACTCGATGGGATACGAGTTCTACTATGTCAAAGAAGCAAAGACGTTTGTTTCAAGAAATGCCACCTTTTTGGAAAGGGAGTTTCTATCCGATAGAAAGGGCAGCATGATAGAACTTGAAGTAGTTCAAGAACCACAAAGTGAAGTTCAAACGCAAGAACAAGTAATCGAACCAATACAACAAACCACTAATATACCTCCTGAACCTACGGTACGTAGATCCGAAAGAGTTCGGAAAATGCCGGATAGGTTATTCCTCCTCGAAAATGATGAAGATCATGTTGATCTTGGACAAGATCCAAGAACATACAATGAGGCCGTATCGGATGCGGACATGGGACATTGGCTAACTGCCATGAAATCCGAAATGGACTCCATGTACTCCAACAAGGTGTGGACCTTGGTAGATCCACCTAAGGGAATTGTTCCTATAGGCTGCAAGTGGATCTATAAGAACAAAATTGGAGTGGATGGAAAGGTATCGACCTATAAAGCTAGATTGGTAGCGAAAGGTTACACTCAAAGGCAAGGCGTTGACTATGAGGAAACTTTTTCGCCAGTCGCGATGCTGAAGTCCATTAGGATTTTGCTGGCCATAGCTGCGTGGTACGACTACGAGATATGGCAAATGGATGTGATGACCGCCTTCCTTAATGGAGATATTGAGGAAGAAATTTACATGGCGCAGCCGGAAGGCTTCATATCTTCTGGAAGTGAGCAAAAGGTTTGCAAGCTCCAGCGATCCATTTATGGATTGAAGCAAGCATCCCGTTGTTGGAACATTAGGTTCGACTCAACTATCAAAGAGTTTGATTTTGAGAAGAATCCGGAGGAACCTTGTGTATACAAGAAGGTTAGTGGGAGGGCAGTAATATTTCTAGTGCTTTACGTTGATGACATTCTACTCATTGGGAATGACGTAGGAATGTTACAGCAAACGAAAGCATGGTTGTCCACACGTTTCTCAATGAAGGATTTGGGAGAAGCATCTTATGTATTAGGAATACGCATCTATAGAGATAGAGCAAGAAAGATGCTTGGCTTATCCCAAAGCATGTACATAGACACCGTTATGAAACGGTTTAGCATGGAAGAATCCAAGAAAGGATTCTTGCCAATGTCCCATGGGGTTCGTCTCTCGAAATCTATGTGTCCCCAAACACCTAGTGAAATCGAGGAGATGAAAAGGACGCCCTATGCTTCTGCCATAGGAAGCATAATGTATGGCATGCTATGTACGAGACCCGATATTGCGTATGCTGTGAGTGTCACAAGCAGATATCAGTCTAACCCCGGCCCGGCTCACTGGAAAGCCGTGAAAGATATCCTCAAGTACTTGCGAAGGACTAAGGATATATTTTTGGTCAATGGGGGTGCCGAGTTGAAATTAGAGGGTTTCACTGACTCTAGTTTTCAATCGGACGTGGACGACTCAAAGTCGAATTCTGGATTTATATTCACGCTTAATGGTGGTGCCGTGTGTTGGAAGAGTTCCAAGAAAAGCACGACGGCCGATTCCACTACCGAAGCGGAATACATTGCAGCGTCCGAAGCTGCAAAAGATGGGACTTGGATAAGGAAGTTGATCCAAGAGTTGGGTGTCATTCCTAATGCTAGTGATCCAGTACCGTTGTACTGTGATAACACCGGAGCCTTGGCGCAAGCTAAGGAGCCGAGATCTCATCAGAAGTTGAAGCATATTCTGAGAAAGTATCATATGATCCGATAGATCATTGATAAAGGTGAAGTTAAGGTAGAACGAGTCACCTCGGAAGAGAACGTTGCAGACCCCTTCACGAAGCCTTTACCAAGATCGGTCCATGAGAAACATCGAGAGTCGATGGGATTGCGGTTTATGGGTAGTTGGCTTTAGGTCAAGTGGGAGATTGTTAGAGTAGGTGACCAACAAGCCAACCTGTGGCTGTGGTCTTTCGTATTTATTATTGTAATAAACGAACCTTTATTCGTATTAATGATAAAACACATTGGCATTCTATATCTTTGTCCCTTTGTCACAAGCATAGATATAGTCCTTACAGTTATTACAAGTACTAGTAATTGATCGTTAGGATCGTGAGATATTTACTTAAGTATTATAACTGTTAAACGTGTTCCTAGTCGAAGGGTTACGCCACTAATGAGGATATCGGCCTTTCCCATTAAGACTAGCACTTAGTGTATGTGTACTGCATCTCATCAGTAAACGGTATTGTGATATCGGCATGCATAAGTGGGTGCTCGTAAGTTGACGAGTTCACTGAACTCCCTCACCCTAGAAATCTCTAAGTGGTTCCCATAATCGAGTAGAGATATCTATGGTATAGTTGTACACCATTAGTCCTTATGACCTAGACATCACCGTGACTTCACTAGAGGACCAGCTGTATCGTGACCTGTCCCTGAGTTCCACCGAGGACCATCCCAAGGGCCAGTGTTCGTGCAGTCCGAAATCTAGTGGGAGGTCTGTGCATTGTAGTCGGGGATTCGATCGCTAGAATAGTCTTGGATGTCCTGTGTGTTCTGAAAGTTTGTAATCATTCTAAGTCTCTGGCCAGAGCTGACTAAGTGATGATTAGAGAATTCGATTCTCTAAGTCATGCACGTAAGGATTACAACACTTAGAACGATCGCATCGTCATCGAACATATAAAGAGGTCTCGATGAACCAATGCCTCTAGTTCGATCGGGACATATGAATCGAAGGGACCGTACTGTACGTTAACTATATCTGAAGGTTCTTGCAGGCACTTCATTTGTATCTAGGGAATCATGACGCGTAGTTGCTAGACGCCAATCTTGATTCGTTGGGTGGTTAAGGTGAAACGGGTTTCATCTTAATCGTAACTCTAAGGGGACGAGTTTTGACCACAAAGGGTTGTGGGCCCACGGCTAGCTTACACCTGAACCATCGAGGGTCACACTGCTCGTGCACATGAGATCTTTGAATAAACGGTCAGAGATAAAATGGTTTATCTTTGCATGATTGGAAGTCAATATGATTGGGTCCAACATTCGTAATTTGGAATTATGAATGAGAATAAGAAAAGGAAAAGAATAGGCGAAAGTTGTAGTGAACTTTCTAAATCGGGAAGTTTCCAAATTTAGAAAGTGCACTGAACTAGGGTTTCCACTTTTGGAAAGTTGGAAAATGAAAGATGGCACTCGTAATGACGAGGACATTATAATGAATCCGAATATGTAATTGTTACGATTTTCCGATCATTGAATTGAGAGAGACGAGCAAGTGAAGGAACTAACGAGCTTAAGCTGTTGGGCCCGGTCCAACTTAAGCCCGTTAGGGTTTTATGCAAGGGACTATAAATACATGATTTATAGGTCTTGCACAAACACACAACACGTCCAAAAACCCTAGCCGCTCCCTCTCTCACGCTCGGCCATCTCCCCTCGGCCACCGCGCCATCGTCGCCGGAAAATCGCCGGAATCGGCCATCCGTTGGCCGATCTCTTTCGGTATTCCTTTCCTTCTTTCTTTTCTTCCGTTATTTATTCTGACTATTACGTGTCTAGTGCCACGTGTTTAGTAGATCGAAGTATACGAGGTGAAATCCAAGAGGAGGAAGATTGAAGAATCGAAGATGCGAGAAGGCAATTCTGAAAAACTGCTCTCGGATTTTCTGCGCTGTCCAGCGAGAAATTCGCCATAAATCAACCGGTGATCGGATGGACGTGAAATTTTGACAGCAGCTTCACGACTCATAAATCTACCATCGTCCAGAAGGAATTATTCATCCAGTAATACGCATGGAGATACGGAAGTCGGAGCAAGGCTGTAATTTCAGATCAGCAAACAGATTGGATCAATAGGAGTGGGAAGAGCAGCTAGCCATCTTCTCTGCGCGTGAGATTCACGCGCCGCCGTGGCCGTCTCGCCGCTCTTGCCGCTGCACCGCTGCTGCCCCGATTGTACGGATTGGTTTCCGTAGCAATCTCGACTTGCTAAGTGCGCCTACCTCACGCTTCAAGAGGTAATGTTTCGAATCTATTGTCATTCGATTCGGTTACGTTTAAATTAATATATGCATGTTCGTTTTAATAAGAAACTTGTATGACTTTATGTGTCTACATGAAATTGGTTTTATTATTGCGAGCATGATTATTTGATTTAAACGCGAGCATGCTAATTGATTTAATTTCGATTAAGTAATCAAGCATGTTGTTGTTTTAATTTCGCTGGAAGCGCAAAGGTACGCAATTAATTGATTTAATTTGTCGGGCATGTGTTTATGTGCTTTAAAGTCGTTTAAATCGCATAAAATTTTTGTTTTCCGCTGCGTACACGTCCTCGAACTGTAGTACGTATTTTCATGATCGCTTTTGGAATCCAATTTTGACCATGTTCGAGTCCGAATTTGGATTTTTGCCGTTAGACAGGAATTGAAGCCAGCTGAAATAGCTTTCTAATGCCGCCGGAACCAGTTGATTTGGAGTCCGGATGAGAAAGTTATGCTCGACTTGTTGACGTACACTACCAAAGATGTTGAGGGATTCTCTCTTCAAGTTTGATTTTATTTTCCTAATTGCAACTCTTTTTGTACCCTTTGATCATTTTTGCTTCATGGACACCTAATTTTCGATATGAGACAATGACAAGGTAAAGCAACTAGATGATGAGACATTTATCTCACAGAGCAAATATGCCAATAACGTGGTAAGTAAATTTGGGTTGAAAAAGGCAAAGCCTTTAACAACACCAATGACCTCAATTGAGAAGTTGGGACGAGATTGTGACGGCACAGACGTTGATTCCACACTATACAGGAGCTTGATAGGAAATTTGTTTTATCTTTCTGCTAGTAGATATGATATTTGCTTCAGCGTAGGTATTTGTGCTAGGTACCAAGCAAGCCCTAAAGAGAGTCATTTGAGTGTTGTAAAGCGCATTATCAGAAATGTTAGTAGAACTCCCAAATTGAGAAAATGGTATTCAAAAGATACTAACAATTGTCTTGCAGGGAACAGTGATGCTGACTGGACAGGATATGTGGATGACAGAAGAAGCATCACAGGAGGTTGTGTCTACATGGGTAACAATTTGGTATCTTTGTACAGTAAGAAACAAAATTCCATTTCCTTATCTAATGCTGTGTGTGAGTACATAGCTGCAGGTAGTTGTTGCACTCAACTTCTTTGGATGCAACATATGTTAAATGACTATGGCTTTCATGAAAACCTCTTGCATATCTTCTGTGATAATGAAAGTGCTATAAATATCTTAAAAAACCCTGTCCAGCATTCTCGAACCAAAGACATAGATCTTCGAAACCATTTCATCAGGCAATTAGTTGAGCAGAAACGTGTGACTATAGATTATGCCGTCACATCTGGTTGCTCCTGAAACTGGTTGTATCAATGAGAATTTTACGAAACTTCACGTGAGCATTACATCTGTAGTTGATTGTCTGTGGACACATAATCTATAGTCACACGTTTCTGCTCAACTAATTGTAGGTGAGGGGACATTGTTCAACTTGGTCAGTTTGATCAATTTTATAACAATTATCAGAGGATCTATAACCAGATAGAACACACCTGTGGTTTCGATCAAACACTTCACACTTACGCTTGGTGAACAACACCGAGTCGTATAGATCACATAGCTGACTTACGCTGAGTAGGTTTGATTTCAAACCCTCTACATACAGAACGTTGTCAAGGTTAGGTAATCCTCCAACATCCAAGTTACCTTCTCCTTTCACAAAGGCCTTGTTTCCATCACCAAGAGTAACTTGTCTACCAGACACATTATGCAGGTTCTTTAAGTAATTAGGTACACTTGTCATATGCTCGGAGCAACCACTATCAAAATACCAAGAGTTCGTAGTACATGCTTTTAAAGAAATAATAGCAGGAAAGCAGTTTGCATTATACTTATTCATCCATTTATTATCAGAGTATCTTCTTTGGGAATTGTGATCCCATGCAGCGGAATTGGATGATTGATATGCTAAACTCTTATTTATCAATTTCCATCTTTTAAAGCATTTTGGCCTAACATGTCCTACTTTGTGACAGAAATGACAAGTTGGCACAAACTTTTTTCTATAAGACTGTGAGGCAACATGTTGTGGAGTAGGTTTGACAGTATTATTCACAAAATTAATTTTTCGATTTGGATTAGGTTTACCATCAAACTTACTCCCAATATAGCCAAGACCAAGTTTATCAGGATTTGAGGGATGAGCATTTAAAATTTCATCTAACCTTTTTGAAGGAAGAATCGTAGTGCGATTTAACTTACTGACTGACGCCTCTAACGTTGTTGCGACAGGGGAGTTGTCACACTTCAGGTTGAGGCAGGGTTCAGCATTTTTCATTGGAGGAGGATTTTTCTTGATCTGCCTTGTCTTATTGCAATCGTTGTTTCGCAAATGTCTCAGCAATTCTTTTAGATTGTCAATATCTTTGAAAGCAAAATCATGTTTTACCTCCAGTGCCTCATTTTCCAATTCAAGCTCATCGATTTTGGCCTTCAGGTTGACTTTAACTGCTTCATTCTCCTCTTCGTGTTCCTTTACTTTCTCCTTCAAACGCTTGTTTTCATCACTAACCTCATGACATTGCTTTAGAAGATCATTCAGTTGCTGTTGAATCATCTCAATGGAGCATTCTTCATCATCCTCTGAATCTTCTTCTCCTGTGGGCAAAAAAATTGTGTTTAAATTTCTATGATTCTCGAGATTACGAGTAGCATACCTGAGGTGTGGTGGTTCAGTGCATGTGACAACATCTTGTGTCACGTCAGTAACCCTGCATGTACCACAGAAGTCAATACTAGTTTCAGCATCACTTGCTTCACTTTCATCATCAAATTCAAAGTTATCGCCACTCCAGGTTGTAGCAAGTGATTTTCCTTGCTTCTTCTGAGTGTTTGCACATTCAGATTGAATATTACCATAGCCACGACATTCTCTACATCGAATCCCCTTCCTAACTTCTCGCTTGTTCGTAGGACTTCTGGGATGTCCATTCATTTTCACAAGTTCTCTCTTCTAATTTGATTTGATTTTCCTAATTGCAACTCTTTTCTTTATCTTTGATCATTTTTGCTTCATGGACACCTAATTTTCGATTTGTACCTATAAGATACCAAATCGACCAACACAAACAGAAAATAAATTAATCCAAAAAAAAAAAAATCCACGTAAACGTAAACCTAGAGTTTTATTTCTACACTCCACTGTATCTTTTTTATCTAGTGTTTTTGCTGTTGTTTGTTGATGCGTATTAAAGTCCTAGTATTGTAGTTCGTGTTTTTAAGAACGTTGTTGCGAATGCACTTTTGCGCATGTTTTTTTACATGTACGTTTATGCATGTCCATTTGAGCGAGTGTGCTTGTTCATGTTTGTTGATTTGTATTAATATTTTAGGATTGTAGTTTGTGTTTTCATGATCCTTTTTGCGAATGCACTTTTGCTTGAGTACTTTTGTGCATGCTTTTGTACTCTTAGTTATATGCGTATCTTTCTAGCGAGAGTTTTGTGCACGTTTCTTGATGCGCATTCATGTCCTCGAACTGTAGTACCTATTTTCATGATCGCTTTTGGAATCAAATTTTGACCATGTTCGAGTCCGAATTTGGATTTTGGCCGTTACACAGGAAGTGTAGCCAGCTGAAATAGCTTTCTAACGCCGCCGGAACCAGTTGATTTGGAGTCCGGATGAGAAAGTTATGCTCGACTTTGTTGACGTACACTACCAAAGATGTTGAGGGATTCTCTCTTCAAATTTGATTTTTTTTTCCTAATTGCAACTCTTTTCTTACCCTTTGATCATTTTTGCTTCATGGACACCTAATTTTCGATTTGTACCTATAAGATACCATATCAACCAATTCAAACAAAAATATAAATTAATAAAAAAAAAAAATTAACGTAAACGTGAACATAGTTTTATTTCTACACTACACTATATCTTTTTTATCTAGTGTTTTTGCTGTTGTTTGTTGATGCGTATTACAATC
This sequence comes from Erythranthe guttata, assembly GCF_000504015.1. Next base: position 576,564 of record NW_012193002.1, on the reverse strand, counting down.
CTTGTATTGTACTTCTTGTTTTTAAGAACGTTGTTGCAAATGCACTTTTGCACATGTTTTTTTACATGTACGTTTGTGCATGTCCATTTGAGCGAGTGTGCTTGTTCATGTTTGTTGATTTGTATTAATGTTTTAGGATTGTAGTTTGTGTTTTCATGATCCTTTTTGCGAATGCACTTTTGCGTGAGTACTTTTGTGCATGCTTTTGTACTCTTAGTTATAGGCGTATCTTTCTAGCGAGAGTTTTTGTGCACGTTTCTTGATGCGCATTCATGTCCTCGAACTGTAGTACCTATTTTCATGATCGCTTTTGGAATCAAATTTTGACCATGATCGAGTCCGAATTTGGATTTTTGCCGTTACACAGGAAGTGTAGCTAGCTGAAATAGCTTACTAATGCCGCTGGAACAAGTTGATTTGGAGTCCGGATGAGAAAGTTATGCTCGACTTTGTTGACGTACACTACCAAAGATGTTGAGGGATTCTCTCTTCAAATTTGATTTTTTTTTCCTAATTGCAACTCTTTTCTTACCCTTTGATCATTTTTGCTTCATGGACACCTAATTTTCGATTTGTACCTATAAGATACCAAATCAACCAATTCAAACAAAAATAGAAATTAATAAAAAAAAAAAAACAATTAACGTTAACGTGAACATAGAGTTTTATTTCTACACTCCACTGTATCTTTTTTATCTAGTGTTTTTGCTGTTGTTTTTTGATGCGTGTTAAAGACCTTGTATTGTAGTTCGTGTTTTTAAGAACGTTGTTGCGAATGCACTTTTGCGCATGATTTTTTACATGTACGTTTGTGCATGTCCATTTGAGCGAGGGTGCTTGTGCATGTTTGTTGATTTGTATTAATGTCCTAGGATTGTAGTTTGTGTTTTCATGATCCTTTTTGCGAATGCACTTTTGCGTGAGTACTTTTGTGCATGCTTTTGTACACTTACTTATGTGCATATCTTTCTAGCGAGAGTTTTTGTGCACGTTTCTTGATGCGCATTCATGTCCTCGAACTGTAGTACGTATTTTCATGATCGCTTTTGGAATCCAATTTTGAACATGTTAGAGTCCGAATTTGGATTTTTCACGTTAGACGGGAATTGTAGCCAGCTGAAATAGCTTTCTAATGCTGCCGGAACCAGTTGATTTGGAGTCCGGATGAGAAAGTTATGCTCGACTTCGTGGACGTACACTACCAAAGATTTTGAGGGATTCTCTCTTCTAATTTGATTTTATTTTCCTAATTGCAACTCTTTTCTTTATCTTTGATCAGTTTTGCTTCCTGGACACCTAATTTTTGATTTGTACCTATAAGATACCAAATCCACCAATTCAAACAGAAATATAAATTAATCTAAAAAAAAAAATCAACGTAAACGTGAACATAGAGTTTTATTTCTACACACCTCTGTATCTTTTTTATCTACTGTTTTTGCTGTTGATTGTTGATGCGTATTAAAGTCCTTGTATTGTAGTTCATGTTTTTAAGAACGTTGTTGCGAATGCACTTTTGCGCATGTTTTTTTACATGTACGTTTGTGCATGTCCATTTGAGCGAGTGTGCTTGTGCATGTTTGTTGATTTGTTTTAATGTCCTAGGATTGCAGTACGTACTACACCAAAGAAGAGATTTTCTAACAGCACAAATTTAAGATTTCTAACGGATTGGAGCCGTTAGAAAGTTCTAACGGATATATCCGTAGGAAGTGTAGTTCATCTGTTACTATTAATAATAGCATATTTATTTTTATTTTTTAAGTAAATTAATAAATTGCTAACGGTTTGTATCCGTTAGTAATAAGTAAACTTCATATATAGTTTATGTTTAAATATAATTAGTATTCAGATTAATAAAAATAAAATAAAATAACATATTTTTCTTAATTTTTTTTCCTTTAAAATTTAATCTTTCCTTCTCTCTCCTTAATGACTTTTCATCTTCTTTCCTTACACGTTTCTTTCCCCTAAAAAAAAGGTAAAAATTCAATTCTCAATTTTTCCAAATACGCTTCACTCTTCTCTCTCTATCAAACTGCCGCAAGTCCTCTTCTCTCTCGAACTGCCGCAAGTCCACCGCAACCCATCTCTCTTAAACTGCCGTAAAGCTGCCAATCGACGGGAGAAAAGGTGTGTTTGGTACTAAATTTCGTAAAAGGGGATTTTACTGTACCCTTATGAATAGAATAAATTAATTGAATTTTTGATTATTATTTTTAATTGTATGAATAATTAATCAACACAATATTTTTGAATCACATGGGTTATGTTATAGGGTTTTTGGTGCCTATATGAAACAAGGCTTTTTGGTGTCTATATGAAATAGGGAATCTTGCAAGTATGCGTTTCGGTTGAACAATTTTGTTTAATTTAGGTCTTAGGAATTATGAATATCCTCTTTCTTCTAATTTCTCTTGAACATTTATCCCTAATTTATTACTCAATATTCTGTAATTCTATATGAGAAAGTGAACAAGAGATACACACCATATTGAGGATGTAAATTCTTGAAAAAAATTCATGTTTTATATAGTTTTGGGCACTAACAAGTCTTCCTTGTTTTGTATATGCATGAAGGCATGGACTATATTTAGAGCAAAAAGAAATGACAAAAGGCTCAAGGATGCTTGGACTATGTGGTATGGAGTTATTAAACAAATCATTGAGGTAGATTATACACTTTTCCAAGAGGTACTATTTTATTGCTATTGGGTGAGGATAGAGGACAAAATGAATGGTTGTAAGCATTGTCCCGACTCTAATCTGGTGATGGTAAACTTTGATACGTTAAAGAGTTGTAGTAGTGAGTTAGATGAACCCGTTTTTCTTGCTTCTGAGGCAAGTCAAGTATTTTATTCAAAAGACCTTAGAAATTCCGGTTGGTCTGTAGTATTGTATTCGCCAAAGAGGTTGACAAGTCAAGTAGATGAGCTAACAACACCAACAAGATTTCAATCTACTCTTGAAGACCAACCTCATTTGGAAGAATTGTTGAAACAATATGGCTCTACATAAATGTTATTTTTTGTATTAATTGTTTTATTTTGAGGATTTAATTTTTGTGTTTGAACAATTTTTCAATAAGACTATCTTCTTATTAATTTTACTTGTATACATTTTAGCTATGACGGTAAGAATATTCGTTAAATAAGAACTTGCTTTGGTGTTGTAATTTTATGTCATCAAGTTCATCTATACTTACATTTGTTTTTACTATTTTTATCTAACATTATTTTGTGCAGTATTATGTCATCTACTGCAGGTAACCAGGGTCCTCCAATTCAGCCCTCGTGCGAATCTGTAGAAAATAAAACTCCAAAATATAAAAAGAAGATTACAATCGAATATGATGGGAGTGTAGTAGATGATCACTCAAAGCAATGGAGTTCCCGTACAGTGATTTTATGAGAGCTCACATTCCAATTAGTTACAAGGATTTCAGAGAAGTTCCATGAAATTTTAAAGATGATGTTTGGAATGCTTTGATGGTAAATTTTACTTTTGCATCTACATTACTTGTCTTTTTTCAATCAGAATGTGTTTGGAATGCTTTGATAGTACATCATTTATTTTTTCGGCTATTGTGTTTAATGATTGAATGACTTGAATGGCGTAGTATAGTCTGAAGAGGTCTGCTGCCTTGAATAATGATATGAGCTGTATGAATTTTCATTTATTTGGCCTCTCTTTTAATGTATTATTTACAGGCATATTTGGAAACGGGAAAAAAGGAGGAGTTCGTGCAGTAGGTTCCTATATATCGAAAAAGCAACTTACTCATCTTTCGGTAGCGAAGTCAAAGATCGAACAAAAAGATAAAGCTCTTAAAGATGCTAGTGATGAGAAGGATGCAATACTCTTGAGATTTGACGGCATCGAAGGTATGCTTCTTTCGCTATTTTCAAAATTGGAAAAAATGGAAAAAACAAATGATACACCTACATCTTCAAGTGAGCTTGGATCAAATTCTGTTAGTCATTCTATTTATGCTACTCAACACCTAAACAATAATTTCCGCACCCTTGGAGTAGCACCAGTCCCTCCAACGATTACTCTTGTTGAAAATCCTCGAGTCTATTTATTTGATAAGTACGGTAAAAAAGTAGCAATCGAGCATATGGTGACAGATGGTACAACTAAGACGTGTCATTTCAAAAGTGTTGGTATTAATGAAAAATATATATATATATATATAGAAGAAGTGATTGATCCTAATGCTCGATTGTGGGATCCTCCTCAAGGTGGTTATGATACTTTGGCCGGCTTTGGTCAAGGGGGATATGTGATTTGGTTCTAGAATTGGTTAGCACCTGTTTGAGCTTGTGTATTTTATTTTTAAGTTTGCTCCATGAAACTTTAGTTAATGTGAAGCAGCCATGGATAAATTTTGTAATGGTGAATGGTCCATATGGATTTTTTTGTACTTTCTGTTGAACTTCTTATTTCCATTGTACAACAGTATTTCTTGTAGGAGTTGATTTTCAAGAAATGGTTATACTTATAATTTTCTGTGTGTATTATTTACCTGTGATATTTGTTATGGAGAATGGTTCTCATGATTTGTATATATCTTATTGAGTTAATAATAATTGCGTGTGTGTCTATATATATATATCTATATATATATATATATATATATATATATATATATATATATATATATATATATATATATATATATAATTGAATGAATTTATGAATTAATAAAAAAATAAAAAATATTACAATAAAAAACATTTTAATGAATATATATAATTATTTGAAATTTTATGCCTGTAATTGTTTGATTTACGATTCTAATGGATATATCCGTTAGTACTACAACTAGAGTGTTAAAAATTGAAACGTTACAGTAGTATTTCTAACGGAGATATTTGTTAGAAATATGTAATATTCTAAGGTTTCGTTTAATCTGCTAACGGATATATCCGTTAGTAGGGTAGATATAGTGTTACATAACCAAGCGTTACAATAGTAATTCTAACAGATACATCCGTTAGCAAATATATTAATCCTAACGGTCTTATTTATTTACCTAACGGATATATCCGTTAGTAATTACAGAATCAAAATTTCTCACGCACTATTTCTAACGGTTTTCCGCCGTTAGAAATATTTATACTAACGGATATATCCGTTGGAAAATCCTTTATATGGTGTAGTTTGTGTTTTCACGATCCTTTCTGCGAATGCACTTTTGCGTGAGTACTTTTTTGCATGCTTTTGTACTCTTACTTATGTGCGTATCTTTCTAGCGAGAGTTTTTGTGCACATTTCTTGATGCGCATTCATGTCCTCGAACTGTAGTACGTATTTTCATGATCGCTTTTGGAATCCAATTTTGACCATGTTCGAGTCCGAATTTGGATTTTTCACGTTAGACAGGAATTGTAGCCAGCTGAAATAGCTTTCTAATGCTGCCGGAACCAGTTGATTTGGAGTCCGGATGAGAAAGTTATGCTCGACTTCGTGGACGTACACTACCAAAGATGTTGGGGGATTCTCTCTTCTACTTTGATTTTATTTTCCCAATTGCAATCCTTTTCTTTATCTTTGATCATTTTTGCTTCTTGGACACCTAATTTTCGATTTGTACCTATAAGATACCAAATACACCAATTCAAACAGAAATATAAATTAATCCAAAAAAAAAAAATCAACGTAAACGTGAACATAGAGTTTTATTTCTACACACCACTGTATCTTTTTTATCTAGTGTTTTTGCTGTTGTATGTTGATGCGTATTAAAGTCCTTGTATTGTAGTTCGTGTTTTTAAGAACTTTGTTGCGAATGCACTTTTGCGCATGTTTTTTTACATGTACGTTTGTGCATGTCCATTTGAGCGAGTGTGCTTGTGCATGTTTGTTGATTTGTATTAATGTCCTAGGATTGTAGTTTGTGTTTTCATGATCCTTTTTGCGAATGCACATTTGCGTGAGTACTTTTGTGCATGCTTTTGTACACTTACTTATGTGCGTATCTTTCTAGCGAGAGTTTTTGTGCACGTTTCTTGATGCGCATTCATGTCCTAGAACTGTAGTACGTATTTTCATGATCGCTTTTGGAATCCAATTTTCACCATATTCGAGTCCGAATTTGGATTTTTCACGTAAGACAGGAATTCTAGCCAGCTGAAATAGCTTTCTAATGCCGCTAGAACCTGTTGATTTGGAGTCCGGATAAGAAAGTTATGCTCGACTTTGTTGACGTATACTACCAAAGATGTTGAGGGATTCTCTTTTCAAATTTGATTTTTTTTCCTAATTGCAACTCTTTTCTTACCCTTTGATCATTTTTGCTTCATGGACACCTAATTTTCGATTTGTACATAAGATACAAAATCCACCAATTCAAAAAAAATATAAATTAATAAAAAAAAAAATATCCACGTAATCGTAAACGTAGAGTTTTATTTCTACAGCCCACTGTGTCTTTTTTATCTAGTGTTTTTGCTGTTGTTTGTTGATACGTATTAAAGTTCTTGTATTGTAGTTCGTGTTTTTAAGGACGTTGTTGCGAATGCACTTTTGCGCATATGTTTTTTTTACATGTACGTTTGTGCACATTTGAGCGAGAGTGCTTGTTCATGTTTGTTGATTTGTATTAGTGTTTTAGGATTGTAGTTTGTGTTTTCATGATCCTTTTAGTGAATGCACTTTTGCGTGAGTACTTTTGTGCATGCTTTTGTACTCTTAGTTATAGGCGTATCTTTCTAGCGAGAGTTTTTGTGCGCGTTTCTTGATGCGCATTCATGTCCTCGAACTGTAATACGTATTTTCATGATCGCTTTTGGAATCCAATTTTGACCATGTTCGAGTCCGAATTTGGATTTTTGCCGTTACACAGGAAGTGTAGCCAGCTGAAATAGCTTTCTAATGCCGCCGGAACCAGTTGATTTGGAGTCCGGATGAGAAAGTTATGCTCGACTTTGTTGACGTATACTACCAAAGATGTTGAGGGATTCTCTTTTCAAATTTGATTTTTTTTTTCTAATTGCAACTCTTTTCTTACCCTTTGATCATTTTTGCTTCATGAACACCTAATTTTCGATTTGTACCTATTAGATACACAATCCACCAATTCAAACAAAAATATAAATTAATAAAAAAAAAATATCCACGTAATCGTAAACGTAGAGTTTTATTTCTACAGTCCACTGTATCTTTTTTATCTAGTGTTTTTGCTGTTGTTTGTTGATGCGTATTAAAGTTCTTGTATTGTAGTTCGTGTTTTTAAGAACGTTGTTGCGAATGCACTTTTGCGCATGTTTTTTTTACATGTACGTTTGTGCACATTTGAGCGAGTGTGCTTATTCATGTTTGTTGATTTGTATTAGTGTTTTAGGATTGTAGTTTGTGTTTTCATGATCATTTTAGCGAATGCACTTTTGCGTGAGTACTTTTGTGCATGCTTTTGTACTCTTAGTCATAGGCGTATCTTTCTAGCGAGAGTTTTTGTGCACGTTTCTTGATGCGCATTCATGTCCTCGAACTGTAGTACGTATTTTCATGATCGCTTTTAGAATCCAATTTTGACCATGTTCGAGTCCGAATTTGGATTTTTGCCGTTACACAGGAAGTGTAGCCAGCTGAAATAGCTTTCTAATGCCGCCGGAACCAGTTGATTTGGAGTCCGGATGAGAAAGTTATGCTCGACTTCGTTGACGTACACTACCAAAGATGTTGAGGGATTCTCTCTTCTAATTTGTCTATTTGGAGTCCGGATGAGAAAGTTATGCTCGACTTCGTTGACTTACACTACCAAACATGTTGAGGGATTCTCTCTTCTAATTTGATTATATTTTCCTAATTGCAACTCTTTTCTTACCCTTTGATCATTTTTGCATCATGGACACCTAATTTTCGATTGGTACCTATAAGATACCAAATCCACCAATTCAAACAGAAATATAAATTAATCCAAAAAAATAAAAAATCAAGGTAAACGTGAACATAGAGTTTTGTTTCTACACTCCACTTTATCTTTTTTATCTAGTGTTTTTGCTGTTGTTTGTTGATGCGAATTAAAGTCCTTGTATTGTAGTTTGTGTTTTTAAGAACGTTATTGCGAATGCACTTTTGCGCATGTTTTTTTACATGTACGTTTGTTCATGTTCATTTGAGCGAGTGTGCTTGTTGTTAAGTGTATATTTTTACACTTTATCGTACCTTTTTTATTTGAGCTTTTGGTGTGTGTTAATGATAATTGGTGCTTAAAAAGTTGATTTATGGTATTTTAGGTACAAATTGAAGAATTGGAAAAGTATGGGGTCAAAACTGCAATTTTGGAGAAAATATGGGCCAAAAGTGAGAAAATCAAAATTCTGAAGATGTAAAGCTCGGACCCCCGTCCCAGTTTTAGTGCAAATCGTGGGACCCCAGTCCGAGAATCCGAAGTTGCGCAGTAAAGGAATTTTAATTGCACAAGGAAACTGCCTTCTTCCCCAAGTTCTTCACCCTATATAAGACCAAGCCAAGCACACAATTGAGATCTTTTTACAAAATTTGACACCACAAAACGCGAGGAACGAAGATCAACGAAGACTCAAGCATAGTTTTTCTTATTTAATTTATTTATTTTATTTTCTTTATCATAAGAATCACGAGTAGCTAAGTCTTTATTTCTAGGATTTTATTTGGAACCCTATGTGGGATTTATGAACCCTTTTCTATGATTTTATGCAAGTTTTAATTCCGGATTATTTCTTCTACTTGTTTTATTAAGTGCATGAACTTGATCACCTTATGTGCTTTTATGTTATTGTTAATCGCATGAATCGGAAGATCGGGTTAATAATTAGAACTGTGGTAGAAGAGCCTTTGTGGTATTAACATAGGAATATAGTTAATCTCTTAGGTAGCCATTATTGAGATTTGTGCTTAATGCTGTGTTCTAGAATTAATTGCATAGGAATATAGTAATTGAATCTAGAGTATTAGAATCGTAATACACGCGGAAGCGGGTTATGATTATTTTAGCATCTCAGGTTAATAATCCGGGTTAATTGATTGCATAATTGAAGGAATTGGGGGAATAATAATCACATAGGGGGAAGAATAAAATCCTAGGCTTGTTTACTCTGATAAATCTTCGTGCTTAATTTGTTTCTTGTTTTTGTCTTTTTAATTGCTTTAGTTTAATTTAGTTTATTAATCATCATTCGACTGTGTAGGGTGGGCTTGATAATAATTGGTAGAATTTAGCGTTTAGGATTAGATAATTAAATATTCCCTATGGGTTCGATATCCGGACTTTTAGTCCACTAAATTACTTGTACGATACGTGCACTTGCGTGTAGGTTTTCGGCCAACAAGTTTTTGGCGCCGTTGCCGGGGAATATTTTAATTATTTATTTTATTCTAACTCTAAATTTGAACAATTTTCACGATTCACCCAATTTTTTTTTTATTTTATCTTTTCGTTTTAATTTTTTTTAATATATATATTTTTTTTCTTTGGTTACATGTCAGGTTACAATTTTCGCGCACCTCAAACGGGATATGAATGGCCTCCGTCTGGCGAATACCTCCAAAATACCCATGACATGCCGTCACTTTGTTCAATATGTGGTGGAGATCATTACACTAACCAATGTTGGTATGCACCGAAAGCGAATAATTTCATAGATAACACCAACGGCGGTTATTTGCAAAAACTTGTTGGCCGGATACCTACACGCAAGTGCACGTATCGTACAAGTAATATAGTGGACTAAAAGTC
>NW_012193002.1:505924-566740 GCF_000504015.1 Erythranthe guttata | reverse complement strand
AATATGTGGTGGAGATCATTACACTAACCAATGTTGGTATGCACCGAAAGCGAATAATTTCATAGATAACACCAACGGCGGTTATTTGCAAAAACTTGTTGGCCGAAAACCTACACGCAAGTGCACGTATCGTACAAGTAATATAGTGGACTAAAAGTCCGGATATCGAACCCACAGGGAATATTTAATTATCTAATCCTAGACGCTAAATTCTACCAATTGTTATCAAGCCCACCCTACACAGTCGAATATAGAGAAAATTAACTAAATTAAAATAAACAATTAAAAAGACAAAAACAAGAAAGCAATTAAAACACGAAGATTTATCAGAGTAAACGAGCCTAGGATTTTATTCTTCCCCCTATATGATTATTATTCCCCCAATTCCTTCAATTATACAAGCAATTAACCCGAATTATTAACCTGAGATGCTAAAATAATCATAACCCGCTTCCGCGTGTATTACGATTCTAATACTCTAGATTCAATTGCTATATTCCTATGCAATTAATTCGAGAACACAGCATTAAGCAAAAATCTCAATAATGGCTACCTAAGAGATTAATGTTAGAGTAGGTGACCAACAAGCCAACTTGTGGCTGTGGTCTTTCGTATTTATTATTGTAATAAACGAACCTTTATTCGTATTAATGATAAAACATCTTGGCATTCTATATCTTTGTCCCTTTGTCACAAGCATAGATATAGTCCTTACAGTTATTACAAGTACTAGTAATTGATCGTTAGGATCGTGAGATATTTACTTAAGTATTATAACTGTTAAACGTGTTCCTAGTCGAAGGGTTACGCCACTAATGAGGATATCGGCCTTTCCCATTAAGACTAGCACTTAGTGTATGTGTACTGCATCTCATCAGTAAACGGTATTGTGATATCGGCATGCATAAGTGGGTGCTCGTAAGTTGACGAGTTCACTGAACTCCCTCACCCTAGAAATCTCTAAGTGGTTCCCAATAATCGAGTAGAGATATCTATGGTATAGTTGTACACCATTAGTCCTTATGACCTAGACATCACCGTGACTTCACTAGAGGACCAGCTGTATCGTGACCTGTCCCTGAGTTCCACCGAGGACCATCCCAAGGGCCAGTGTTCGTGCAGTCCGAAATCTAGTGGGAGGTCTGTGCATTGTAGTCGGGGATTCGATCGCTAGAATAGTCTTGGATGTCCTGTGTGTTCTGAAAGTTTGTAATCATTCTAAGTCTCTGGCCAGAGCTGACTAAGTGATGATTAGAAAATTCGATTCTCTAAGTCATGCACGTAAGGATTACAACACTTGGAACGATCGCACCGTCATCGAACATATAAAGAGGTCTCGATGAACCAATGCCTCTAGTTCGATCGGGACATATGTATCGAAGGGACCGTACTGTACGTTAACTATATCTGAAGGTTCTTGCAGGCACTTCATTTGTATCTAGGGAATCATGACGCCTAGTTGCTAGACGCCAATCTCGATTCGTTGGGTGATTAAGGTGAAACGAGCTTCATCTTAATCGTAACTCGAAGGGGACGAGTTTTGACCACAAAGGGTTGTGGGCCCACGGCTAGCTTACACCTGAACCATCGAGGGTCACACTGCTCGTGCACATGAGATCTTTGAATAAACGGTCAGAGATAAAATAGTTTATCTTTGCATGATTGGAAGTCAATATGATTGAGTCCAACATTCGTAATTTGGAATTATGAATGAGAATAAGAAAAGGAAAAGAATAGGCGAACGTATTAGTGAACTTTCTAAATCGGGAAGTTTCCTAATTTAGAAAGTGCACTGAACTAGGGTTTCCACTTTTGGAAAGTTGGAAAATGAGAGATGGCACTCGTAATGACGAGGAAGTTATAATGAATCCGAAAATGTAATCGTTGCAATTTTTCGGTCATTGAATTAAGAGAGACGAGCAAGTAAAGATACTATCGGACTTAAGCTGTTGGGCCCGGTCCAACTTAAGCCCGCTAGGGTTTTATGCAAGACATATAAAAACTTGATTTATAGGTCTTGCACAAAACACACAACTCAACCCTAACCCTAGCCGCTACACTCTCTCTCTCTCGGCCTCTCTCCCATCGGCCACCACTGTGCCGCCGTTGCTCCGCCGTGACCGGAATCGGCCATCAATTGGCCGATCCTTTTCGGTACTCTTTTCTTCTTTCTTTTTCTTCCGTTAATTCTAACTACTTCGTGTCTAGTGCCACGTTTTAGTAGATCGAAGTATACGAGGTGAAATCCGAGAGGAGGAAGATTGAAGAATCGAAGAACAGCCATCAAGCCGACGACGCACGCGACACACGCGCCGCCTCGAAGTCCGCGCGTGAGATACACGCGCCGCCGTGCCGATCTGCCGCTGCTGCCGCTGCATTGCTGTTGCCTCGATTGTACGGATTGGTTTCCGTAGCAATCTCGACTTGCTAAACGCTCCTACCTCACGCTTCAAGAGGTAAATACACGAAACCCTAGTTTCGGTTCGTTTAGATTTAAACTATGATTTCATGTTTGCTATCGTATGATTTTATGTGATTATATGTAATCGTTTTAATCTTTGCAAGCATGTTAATTGGTTTAAACGCGAGCATGTTAATTGATTTAAATTCGGTTAAATTATTTAGCATGTATGTTGTTTTTAATTTCGCTGGAAGCGCAAAGGTACGCAATTAATTGATTTAATTTGTCGGGCATGTACATATGTGATTTAAAATCGTTTAATTCGCATAAAATTTTTGTTTTCCGCTGCGTATGCGTGCCCGAAACCCAACAGTGGTATCAGAGCTCGTTGCGTAATTAATTGCGTCATTTAATATGCTATGATTTTATGCATGTTCGATTTATTAAAGTAGCGATTGTTGTATTATGTAATTGGGAGTTTTCGTAAGTTTAAAATATTTTTAAAATATTGTTTAGAATTTTTCCAGCTTTAAAATTGTTTAAAATTGGAAAATCGGATCTGAAATTGTTTTTAAAACGTCGGTTTTTAATTGTTCGGATCGAACCGGTCGAACCGGCCGGTTCGATGGTTGTGTGCGATTTGGTTGACCGAATCCACGTGGATTCGGGTCGGTCAGACCGGTTCCCGGTCCGAGTGACCCGGCCCACTGATTTGGGTCAGCTGGACCGGACAGAACCGGACCGCTTCGGTCCGAACCGGTCAGACCGGTTGGGCCGAACCGGTTCACTGAAAATAAAAAAAAAATAAAAACAAAATAAAAAAAAAAAAAAATTATTTCAGATTTCTAAAATTAAACTTAAAACAAATTGATTTTAATTTTTGGAAAATTATTTTCAATTAATCCCAATTAGATAATTGGATCAACAATCATCTATTTTAGTAAATAGGTGTTCGATTAATTAATTAATTTAAATTGTTAAATTGATTTCAATTAATAGAACACATATATAATGTTGATTATAGTTCAACTTAATTAGTAGTACCTCAACATTATATGAATGACTTATGCTAGTTGAGGTTCTATAATTATTTTGAAAAACCCGATAATTAATTAATGTAATTAATTATATAGTTAGGTCGTATGTTCCTCTTAGGACAATATGCGTTTCCATATACCTTTAGAGAACATAGATGTAGGAATCACATAGACCAATCCGAACCTTCTGATGAGATAAAACTTTTAATAAAACCCCTCATTCTTAATTTAATTGAGAATCATTTCAAGCTATAAAGAATGACCCAATCTGTTGAGTTATTTCTTTCCTTCTGCCAACGGTTGGATTATGTGTAGCCCTTTGCTGTAGTGTAGTAAGCCGTGTTAGCGGGGAGTACTATGGTAGAGTAAGCTGTAATTCAATTGACATATTGATGAAGGTAGCCATAGAAAAGGGTTATGTTGGATTAACGTGGTCGGCTAGATTAACTAGGGACTGCATTAGTTTGGCATAATCAAGTTCTATGAGCATCTTTGATTGGTAGGTCAGACTTGACACACGACGATTTTGATATTCGTGAGATTAACTTAGGTCATTATCAAGTGTGAGGAAAATTAATTTAGGGTCATATTGTGGATATGATTGATTGTGATCTACCTTTGGGCAAATATAATCGGGCTAGATTAACTACGGGTTATATTTGTCTATTGGACCTAAAGCCCATTAAGAAAAATCAGTTTTCTCGTTTGTCTACTAGAGGGAAGTAGAACTCGATAAAATTAGTGGGAGAACAATTAAATAACACAAGGCCAAACATTTAATTGTAACAATCATTTAACGCGAATCTCTAATAATCCTCTTCTCTATATGTCTCAGATAATCATGTCTAAGAATCCCATAATGTCAATCCTCGACAATAAACTCAATGGCCCTAATTACCTAGATTGGTTGCGTAGTCTTAAGCTTGTGCTAACTGTTGAGGGGCGTCTCTATGTTTTGAACGAGAGGCTTCCCGCCACTATACCTGCCACAGCGACTGATGCTGAAAAGGAAACTTTTGAAGTTTGGAAGAAAGATGACACTCATGCTAGGTGCTATATGATAGCCGCCATGGAGCCCGCGCTTGCGAGGAAATATGAGTCTCACATGCATGGTTTCGATATAAAAGCTCATCTCGATAGCATGTATAGTGAGAATATTAGGGCATCGAGGTACGCTGCTACAAAGGAGTTGATCACAGCGAGACTGCGCGAAGGGACTTCGGTCCACGAGCACTGTCTCAAAATGATCACTCTCCTTGAAAAGCTAGTGAATCTTGATGTCACCCTCCCGGCCGAGCTCTCGTTGGATTTGATCCCGTTGTCTCTTCCTAGTTCCTATGAATCGTTCATAGTGAACTTCAACATGAACAAACTAGATCCTCCCTTGGATGAGTTAATGAACATGTTGGTCAGCTTCGAGTCCACCATTAAGAAAGAGAAGTCTGTTCTCATTGCTGCTACTTCTGGAAAGAAGAGTTCTTTCCAAAAGAAGAGAAAGGAAAGAGTTCCCTTCCCAAACAGCAAGTTCGATGTGGGTGAAGGTAGTGGGGGCCCCAAAGCAAAGGTTGGTAAGCAAGATGATGATGCTTGCCATCACTGTGGAAAGAAAGGACATTGGCGCCGCAACTGCAAGGCTTACCTAAAGCAGAAAGGTTCTGAAAAGGGTACGTATTTCATTGACGTAAATTTGTCTATTAACTCTTCTTCTTGGGTATTGGATACGGGCTGTGGCTCACATTTGTGCAATGATTTGCAGCTAATGACAAGAAGTCGAAGACTTAGAGCGGGTGAGACCTACCTAAGGATGGGGAATGGAGCAAGAGTTGCTGCTGAAGCCATTGGCACAATTTACTTAAATGTTTTGGATTCTAGTTTTCCTATTGTTTTGAACGATTGTTTATTTGTTCCGTCGCTCATTAGAAACCTTATTTCTATTCCTGTATTAGATATTGAAGGTTTTACTTTTGTTTTTGGAAATTCGATTTGCATTATACAAAAGAATGAGAATTTGATTTGCAAAGGACGGCTATTAAACAACTTATATGAACTAAATCCAAGTGAAATACCTATTAATGTTATATCAGCAAAACGTAAGGAGATAGATCAAAACCCCGCACAACTTTGGCACGCTAGATTAGGTCATGTCTCTTTAAGAAGGATGAACGATTTTGTCAGTGAAGGATTGTTCTCTTTGGAGGACGTGAAATCACTACAAACTTGTGAATCTTGCCTTAAA
The DNA here is from genome assembly GCF_000504015.1 of Erythranthe guttata. Next base: position 561,066 of record NW_012193002.1, on the reverse strand, counting down.
GGGAAAATGACCAAGTCACCCTACAAAGGGATAATGGAACGAGCCGAGTGTCTTTTGGATTTGATCCATACAGACGTATGTGGTCCACTAAGTGTTAGTGCGAAGGGTGGATACAACTACTTCGCTACCTTTACCGACGATTATTCTAGGTATGGGTATGTGTACTTGATGAAGTACAAGTCTGAAACTTTTGAAAAGTTCAAAGATTTTAGACACGAAGTGGAAAAGCAACTCGGACGAAGTATTAAGAAGCTACGATCCGATCGTGGTGGAGAATACTTGAGCATCGAGTTCATTGACTATCTAAAAGAGAATGGGATACAATCCCAATGGACTCCACCGGGAACTCCTCAACTTAATGGAGTGTCCGAACGTCGGAATCGAACTTTATTAGATATGGTTCGATCAATGATGGGGTTCACAAACTTACCGGCATACATGTGGGGTCATGCACTCCGTACTGCCGCGTATTTGCTGAATAGAGTTAACACCAAAGCAGTTAAATCCACACCTTATGAACTTTGGCATTCCCGGAAACCCAACTACAAACATATTAGGATATGGGGTTGTCCCGCTTATGTGAAGCGATTAGTGGGAGATAAGTTGGATAGTAAATCCGACTTGTGCTATTTTGTGGGGTATCCCGAAGACTCGATGGGATACGAGTTCTACTATGTCAAAGAAGCAAAGACGTTTGTTTCGAGAAATGCCACCTTTTTGGAAAGGGAGTTTCTATCCGATAGAAAAGGCAGCATGATAGAACTTGAAGTAGTTCAAGAACCACAAAGTGAATTTCAAACGCAAGAACAAGTAATCGAACCAATACAACAAAACCACTGATATACCTCCTGAACCTACGGTACGTAGATCCGAAAGAGTTCGGAAAATGCCGGATAGGTTATTCCTCATCGAAAATGATGAAGATCATGTTGATCTTGGACGAGATCCAAGAACGTACAATGAGGCCGTATCGGATGCGGACATGGGACATTGGCTAACTGCCATGAAATCCGAAATGGACTCCATGTACTCCAACAAGGTATGGACCTTGGTAGATCCACCCAAAGGAATTGTTCCTATAGGCTGCAAGTGGATCTATAAGAAGAAAATTGGAGTTGATGGAAAGGTATCGACCTATAAAGCTAGATTGGTAGCAAAAGGATACACTCAAAGGCAAGGTGTTGACTATGAGGAAACCTTTTCGCCAGTCGCGATGCTGAAGTCCATTAGGATTTTGCTGGCCATAGCTGCGTGGTACGACTACGAGATATGGAAAATGGATGTGAAGACCGCCTTCCTTAATGGAGATATTGAGGAAGAAATTTACATGGCGCAGCCGGAAGGCTTCATATCTTCTGGAAGTGAGCAAAAGGTTTGCAAGCTCCAGCGATCAATTTATGGATTGAAGCAAACATCCCGTAGTTGGAACATTAGGTTCGACTCAACTATCAAAGAGTTTGATTTTGAGAAGAATCCGGAGGAACCTTGTGTATACAAGAAGGTTAGTGGGAGGGCAGTAATATTTTTAGTGCTTTACGTTGATGACATTCTACTCATTGGGAATGACGTAGGAATGCTGCAACAAACGAAAGCATGGTTGTCCACACGTTTCTCAATGAAGGATTTGGGAGAAGCATCTTATGTATTAGGAATACGCATCTATAGAGATAGAGCGAGAAAGATGCTTGGCTTATCCCAAAGCCTGTACATAGACACCGTTATGAAACGGTTTAGCATGGAAGAATCCAAGAAGGGATTCTTGCCAATGTCCCATGGGGTTCGTCTCTCGAAATCTATGTGTCCGCAAACACCTAGTGAAATCGAGGAGATGAAAAGGACGCCCTATGCTTCTGCCATAGGAAGCATAATGTATGGCATGCTATGTACGAGACCCGATATTTCGTATGCTGTGAGTGTCACAAGCAGATATCAGTCTAACCCCGGCCCGGCTCACTGGAAAGCCGTGAAAGATATCATCAAGTACTTGCGAAGAACTAAGGATATATTTTTGGTCTATGGGGGTGCCGAGTTGAAATTAGAGGGTTTTACTGACTCTAGTTTTCAATCGGATGTGGACGACTCAAAGTCGAATTCTGGATTTATATTCACGCTTAATGGTGGTGCCGTGTGTTGGAAGAGTTCCAAGCAAAGCACGACGGCCGATTCCACTACCGAAGCGGAATACATTGCAGCGTCCGAAGCTGCAAAAGAAGGGACTTGGATAAGGAAATTCATCCAAGAGTTGGGTGTCATTCCTGATGCTAGTGATCTAGTACCGTTGTACTCTGATAACACCGGAGCCGTGGCGCAAGCTAAGGAGCCACGATCTCATCAGAAGTCGAAGCATATTCTGAGGAAGTATCACGTGATCCGAGAGATCATTGATAGAGGTGAAGTTAAGGTTGAACGAGTCACCTCGGAAGAGAACGTTGCAGACCCCTTCACGAAGCCTTTACCGAGATCGGTCCATGAGAAACATCGAGAGTCGATGGGATTGCGATTTATGGGTAGTTGGCTTTAGGTCAAGTGGGAGATTGTTAGAGTAGGTGACCAACAAGCCAACTTGTGGCTGTGGTCTTTCGTATTTATTATTGTAATAAACGAACCTTTATTCGTATTAATGATAAAACATCTTGGCATTCTATATCTTTGTCCCTTTGTCACAAGCATAGATATAGTCCTTACAGTTATTACAAGTACTAGTAATTGATCGTTAGGATCGTGAGATATTTACTTAAGTATTATAACTGTTAAACGTGTTCCTAGTCGAAGGGTTACGCCACCAATGAGGATATCGGCCTTTCCCATTAAGACTAGCACTTAGTGTATGTGTACTGCATCTCATCAGTAAACGGTATTGTGATATCGGCATGCATAAGTGGGTGCTCGTAAGTTGACGAGTTCACTGAACTCCCTCACCCTAGAAATCTCTAAGTGGTTCCCAATAATCGAGTAGAGATATCTATGGTATAGTTGTACACCTTTAGTCCTTATGACCTAGACATCATTGTCTACCGTGACTTCACCAGAGGACCAGCTGTATCGTGACCTGTCCCTGAGTTCCACCGAGGACCATCCCAAGGGCCAGTGTTCGTGCAGTCCGAAATCTAGTGGGAGGTCTGTGCATTGTAGTCGGGGATTCGATCGCTAGAATAGTCTTGGATGTCCTGTGTGTTTTGAAAGTTTGTAATGATTCTAAGTCTCTGGCCAGAGCTGACTAAGTGATGATTAGAGAATTCGATTCTCTAAGTCATGCTCGTAAGGATTACAACACTTGGAACGATCGCACCGTCATCGAACATATAAAGAGGTCTCGATGAACCAATGCCTCTAGTTCGATCGGGACATATGTATCGAAGGGACCGTACTGTACGTTAACTATATCTGAAGGTTCTTGCAGGCACTTCATTTGTATCTAGGGAATCATGACGCCTAGTTGCTAGACGCCAATCTCGATTCGTTGGGTGATTAAGGTGAAACGAGCTTCATCTTAATCGTAACTCGAAGGGGACGAGTTTTGACCACAAAGGGTTGTGGGCCCACGGCTAGCTTACACCTGAACCATCGAGGGTCACACTGCTCGTGCACATGAGATCTTTGAATAAACTGTCAGAGATAAAATAGTTTATCTTTGCATGATTGGAAGTCAATATGATTGAGTCCAACATTCGTAATTTGGAATTATGAATGAGAATAAGAAAAGGAAAAGAATAGGCGAACGTATTAGTGAACTTTCTAAATCGGGAAGTTTCCAAATTTAGAAAGTGCACTGAACTAGGGTTTCCACTTTTGGAAAGTTGGAAAATGAGAGATGGCACTCGTAATGACGAGGAAGTTATAATGAATCCGAAAATGTAATCGTTGCAATTTTTCGGTCATTGAATTAAGAGAGACGAGCAAGTAAAGATACTATCGGACTTAAGCTGTTGGGCCCGGTCCAACTTAAGCCCGCTAGGGTTTTATGCAAGACATATAAATACTTGATTTATAGGTCTTGCACAAAACACACAACTCAACCCTAACCATAGCCGCTACACTCTCTCTCTCTCGGCCTCTCTCCCATCGGCCACCACCGCGCCGCCGTTGCTCCGCCGTGACCGGAATCGGCCATCAATTGGCCGATCCTTTTCGGTACTCTTTTCTTCTTTCTTTTTCTTCCGTTAATTCTAACTACTTCGTGTCTAGTGCCACGTTTTAGTAGATCGAAGTATACGAGGTGAAATCCGAGAGGAGGAGGATTGAAGAATCGAAGAACAGCCATCAAGCCGACGACGCACGCGACACACGCGCCGCCTCAAAGTCCGCGCGTGAGATACACGCGCCGCCGTGCCGATCTGCCGCTGCTGCCGCTGCATTGCTGCTGCCTCGATTGTACGGATTGGTTTCCGTAGCAATCTCGACTTGCTAAACGCTCCTACCTCACGCTTCAAGAGGTAAATACACGAAACCCTAGTTTCGGTTCGTTTAGATTTAAACTATGATTTCATGTTTGCTATCGTATGATTTTATGTGATTATATGTAATCGTTTTAATCTTTGCAAGCATGTTAATTGGTTTAAACGCGAGCATGTTAATTGATTTAAATTCGGTTAAATTATTTAGCATGTATGTTGTTTTTAATTTCGCTGGAAGCGCAAAGGTACGCAATTAATTGATTTAATTTGTCGGGCATGTACATATGTGATTTAAAATCGTTTAATTCGCATAAAATTTTTGTTTTCCGCTGCGTATGCGTGCCCGAAACCCAACAATTAACTATATTCCTATGTTAATACCACAAAGGCTCTTCTCCCACAGTTCTAATTATTAACCCGATCTTCCGATTCATGCGATTAACAATAACATAAAAGCGCATAAAGTGGCCAGTTTCATGAACTTAATAAAACAAGTAGAAGAAATAATCCGGAATTAAAACTTGCATAAAATCATAGAATTGGGTTCATAAATCCCACATAGGGTTCCAAATAAAATCCTAGAAATAAGAAATTTAGCTACTCATGATTAAAGGAAAAACACAAATAAAATAAATCATAGACGATAAATCTATGCTTGAAGTCTTCGAATTCTTCGTCTTCGTTATTGCTTTGTTGCTCTTGAAATTGTGTAAAAGATCCCCAATTGTGTGCTTGGCTTGGTCTTATATAGGGTGAAGAACTTGGGGAAGAAGGCAGTTTCCTTGTACAATTAAAATCCCTTTACTGCGCAACTTCGGATTCTCGGACGGGGGTCCTACGATTTGCACTAAAACTGGGACGGGGGTCTCAGCATTAAATCTTCTGAAATTTGATATTTTCACTTTTGGCCCATATTTTCGCCAAAATTGCAGTTTTGACCCCATACTTTTCCAATTCTTCAATTTGTACCTAAAATACAATAAATCAAATTTTTAAGCACCAATTATCGTTAAAACACACCAAAAGCCCAAATAAAAAGGTACGATAAAGTGTAAAAATATACACTTAACACACCCCCAAACTTGAACTTTTGCTTGTCCTCAAGCAAAATCTACCAATAAGCAAATAACTCAACTATTACATCTCATCACATAGATCAATGATCAACTTCACGTTTTCAGAACTTGTAATTATAATGACAATTCTTAGACATTCGCAAGCTCAAAATTCAACAACACTTAGTCACTCACCATTACCAAAAACCACAATTCATACAATTGCTTCAAGCATCCAATATTTGCAAATTAAAGATAGAAAAAATTTATACTTACATGCATATGCTTGACTCCAAATGCTCACCAAATTATTCTACTCTACTAATATCGAATATTAAGCTATTGGGATCATTGGGGCTTTGTGGCTTTCAATTGTTAGGCTCTTTGGTTCGAGGTAGGAAATATGGGTATGTGTGGCTATTCTTCTTGAATTTAGGTGATTACGCCAAAATTTTCAAGATAGGCGTTTGAAACAATGAATTCACCTCTACGGACTTTAATAAACTCGATTCTCAAAACTTCAAAAGTCTCCACTTTTGCTTTTGAGGCAATGGATCGAGTTTTCAAAAATAATTCAACAACTAGTCCTTATTTCTCCCTTCTTGTCTCTTCTTCTTCTCTTTTTCTCTTTCTCTTTTTTTTTTTTTTTTTTTTTTTTTCGAAGAAGAAGAAGGACCTTATAAATTTTTTTTTGACCGAACTCCAAGGGGTAATTTTTTCAAGAATCTCCACCTATTCTACCTTACACATTGGCTAAAAGAAAGAACACCTTTTCTCCGAGGCTCAAAACAAGGTTCTAAGGATAATTTCGATAAAAAAGTCAGCTTGAAAGGCTCAAACGGTTCAAAGAAGGCCCAAATCATATCCCAAATTACTCACTACTCAATATTGCGTATCATAAATTTCCTAAGGTGAGTCTTAAAACCGAACATAACATGATCTAGTACAAATTAATTCCAAATTTAAAATACAAAACATTCAACAAAAGCAATGCACAAAATGTGATTCCTAGCAATAATTCGCTTCTAAGTCCCGTTGAATCGAAAGCTAAACAAACATCTAATCCTTATCACACAAAACAAGCAATTTCATCATCAAACATTGATCATCTCTCATCATCATAAATCATCGATGCATTCGACTCAAGCAATTTTTTTTTTTTTTTTATATTCCGGAAAAATGATAAAAGCAATAAAAATAAATAAATCCTAATGCATGCAAACTAAAACAAATAAGCACAAAAATAACATGTTTTTCACCCCCAAACTTAAAATTTCCGTTGCCCTCAACGAAATTAGCACAAAGTTTAAGGATAGAAAACACCTGATTTATTCGGAGTCGATGTGATCGGGGTGCTCCTCTCTCGCTCTCTCACGCTCGTCCTCATCGGAAAGCTCGGGTACGGGCTCAAGAATGGGTGCCGGTAAAAATTAGACGAGAATCGACCCCCAAACTTGGTTGGAGCAATTTGTCGAACACCTTGTGGGCGTGCCTTGAATGAGTAGATTTTGTAGAGGTTGGTTTGATTCTCTAGCCTCCCTGTCAATACCAACACAAAATAAGAATCGGAGAGTGTGTGAGTGAATTATGTGTGTAGAATCGAAGAATTTTTGGAAGAGAAATTCAAAAAAATTCGAAAATTCGTTTGTGGAGTTAGGGAAAACGAAAGAGGAGAATTTAAGAAATAATGGGGGAGAAAATATAATTTTTGAAAATTTAAACGCCCCCTATTGAGGTCGGACGGCCGTCCCACGTATTTGCCTAATTCTCGGACGGCCGTCCGAGAATTAGTTTGCTCTCACTGGTTTGGGGACGGTCGTCCCGGTTTCAAGGCTAAAACTCGGACGGCCGTCCGAGGCTGCTGGTTCTCTTCTGGTTGTGGGACGGCCGTCCCATTTTTAAGGTATATTTTGGGACGACCGTCTCAAATGCAGTGCTGCAAAATTTTTTTTTTTTTTTTTTTTTTTTTTTTTTTGCGGACAGCCGACTCGACCCTGAAAAGTAAAATTCAAATGAATAAATTAGAATGCATGCTTATGATATTAAAAACGAAACGAAAAATTAAATAAAAATACGAAAAACAATAAAGCTCGGGTTGCCTCCCGAGAAGCGCTAAGTTTAAAGTCTTCAGCCGGACGTTGCTTCTTTATTTTCAAGCAAAAGCGACCGAAGTCACTTGGCAATCTTCACTCGCTTCCCAATACGGTTTGAGCCGGCTCCGCTTCACGTTGAACGTACGATTTGAATCTCGCTCCTTTATTTTGACCACCTCGTGAGGAAGAATTTCTTGGACAATAAACGGCCGCGACCACTTTGATTTGCGCTTCCTTGGACATAACCAAAGATGGGATTTGCACAATAACACCAATTGTCCTTTGTGCAATTCCTTTTTTATTTTCTCTTTACGACCACAATAGCTTGACTCATCCTTCTCTCGTGACTTGCTCGAGTCTTTGGGTGGCAACATCTTCCTTGCATTCTCCTCGTCGTCAAAACCTCGACTCATATGACTTTCTCTCGGAGGAGTTGAAATTAAGTCCATGAAGTAAACTTGCTCCTTCCGATTCTTGCTTCCGCCATCATCTCCTGCACTCAAAGATGCTTTCCCATTGTTCAAGTTCAAAACATCAAATTTTTCATGAGTAGTAAAATCCATAAGTTCAATAGCAAAACAATCATTATTATCACATGGATTTTTATTAGCACTAAAAACATTGAATTTGATTGTTTGATCATGCACAGTCATTGTAAGATCACCACTAGCACAATCAATGAGAGTTTTCGACGTGGCTAAAAACGGCCTCCCTACGATAAGAGGTATCTCCCTATCCTCATCTATATCTAGTATCACGAAATCAACAGGGACGATAAATTTATTGACTTTCACTAGCACATTCTCTAAAATACCTTTTGGGTAAACTAAAGATCTATCGGCTAATTGAAGAGTTATAGCCGTCGGTTCAATTTCTCCTAACCCAAGATTTTTAAAGGTTGAATAAGGCATAAGATTAATGCTAGCGCCCAAATCAATGAGCGATCTAAAATTTTTACCTCCTATAGTACAGGGAATAGTAAACTTACCTGGATCGCCGAGTTTTTGTGGAAGAGGCCGAGTAAGAATTGCACTAATTTGCTCCGTGAGTTGGATCATCTCGTTCCCTTGCAATTTCTTACTTTTCTTCACGAGGTCCTTTAGGAACTTCACCCACTTTGGCATCTTTTGAAGTGCTTCAATGAAAGGAATATTTACGCGAATTTCCTTCAACTTGTCCAAAAATTTTTGATATTCGGCATCGAGCTTCTTCTTTATAAACTTTTGAGGATAAGGAATTGGAGGGACTTGTGAGGGCACCGTTGATGGTGGCTCTTCATGAGTTGATTTTTTTTCCTCATTCACTTTCGGCTTCTCGATTACCGTGTTTCTCTTCTCTTTTCGTGGGGCTTCCTCCAATTTCTTGCCGTTCTTCAAGGTGACTGCTTGGCACGTCTCATCCTCGATCTTTTTCGTTAGCAATCGTTGTGGATATAGGATTGGTTCCACCCATTCGGCTACAGTGACTTGCGGCTTGACTTGAATTTCTTCCTTTTTCTCGATCTTGACATCGATAGCTTGGCACGTCTCGAACTTTTGCTTTCGAGGATCTTCGGTATTCGATGGCAATGCTCCTTGCGGACGGTTCTCTTGATTCAAAGCTAATTGAGCGAGTTGATTCTCCAAATTTCGCAACGAGGCTTGGGTAGCGGTCATGAATTGGGCCAATATCTCACCCGTGTTTGATTTTTGGGCCGGTGGATTGTTGCCTTGATAGCTTTGTTGAGGAGGGGCTTGATTTTGGAATTGACCTTGAGGTCTTTGATATCCTTGGCCTTGTTGATTTCCTCCATATTGCCCTTGTGATCTCCACCCTTGATTTTGGAATTGACGAGGCGCGTTGTTGACGTAGTTGAGCGACTCCACATCTTGTTGGCATTGGAGCGTGTAGTGATTTCCACCGCAAATTTCACAACATGGAGAATCGGTTGCTTTGACTTGTTGTGGTGGACTTGCTTTGATGTGCTGCAGAAGGAGTTGATTTTGCTGAGCAATTTGGGTCACTTGAGCTTGAAGGGCCGTAATTGCATCTAACTCCAACACTCCGGGAATTTTCTTAGCTCCACTAACCGTCCTTTCACTTGAATTGGCAAACCGATTTTGTGCAATTTAATCCAACATGATAAATGCATCCGGTATCGATTGACTCATAAAATTACCTCCGGTTGAGGCATCTAAAACGGTTCGTGCATTCTCGTTGATCCCTTGGTAGAAGATGTGGATTTGCCGCCATTGTTCGACTCCATGTGTTGGACACTGCCGCAAAAGAGTTTTAAATCTCTCCCATGCCTCGTATAATTGCTCGCCTTGCTCTTGGAAAAAATTATGAATTTCTCGTCGGATTCTCTCGTCCTTCTCGGGTGAGCTGTAAACTTTCATGAAAAGGTTGAGGAGTTGAGACCACGACGAGATAGAGTGGGGGGCTTGGGACATCAACCACTGGCGAGCTCTTCCTTGTAAGGAGTGTTTGAAGAGAATTAATTGAAGCGCCTCTTGGGAAACGCCGTTTTGACGGTGGGAATTACAGGTATCTAAAAAATTGACAATGTGAAGATGGGGATCTTCACCCGCCAATCCACTAAATAGCCCGTTATTTTGGAGCATCGTCAATAGGCCTTGCTTGATCTCAAAATTGTGCGCCTCAATAGGTGGATATTGGATGCTCGGGCGGAATCCGTCATGAGTCGGGATTATGTAATCTTGAAGTGCCCGTGGCATAACTGCTGGCTGTACTGGAAGTTGAGGGGGTGGGTCTTGGGCTTGGTTTCCGTTGGCCCCGAGTAAATTACCCGCTGCCCTGCGTTCCTCGTCCTCCATTATATTTTTTTCGTGTTGAAGTCTCCTTGCGGCTCGAAAAGTACGTTCGATTTCGGGATCAAACGGTTCTCTAGCAAGATCGAGTCTCCTACGCATACACAGTACCTAAAGCAAAAATAAAATAAAACAAAAATTAAATGGGTGAATCGTGAAAATTGTTCAAATCTAGAGCTAAGATAAAATAAATAATTAAAATATTCCCCGGCAACTCTTTTCTTACCCTTTGATCATTTTTGCATCATGGACACCTAATTTTCGATTGGTACCTATAAGATACCAAATCCACCAATTCAAACAGAAATATAAATTAATCCAAAAAAATAAAAAATCAAGGTAAACGTGAACATAGAGTTTTGTTTCTACACTCCACTTTATCTTTTTTATCTAGTGTTTTTGCTGTTGTTTGTTGATGCGTATTAAAGTCCTTGTATTGCAGTTCGTGTTTTTAAGAACGTTATTGCGAATGCACTTTTGCGCATGCTTTTTTACATGTACGTTTGTTCATGTCCATTTGAGCGAGTGTGCTTGTGCATGTTTGTTGATTTGTATTAATGTCCTAGGATCGCAGTTTGTGTTTTCATGATCCTTTTTGCGAATGCACTTTTGCGTGAGTACTTTTGTGCATGCTTTTGTACTCTTACTTATGTGCGTATCTTTCTAGCGAGAGTTTTTGTGCACGTTTCTTGATGCACATTCATGTCCTCGAACTGGAGTACGTTTTTTCATGATCGCTTTTGGAATCCAATTTTGACCATGTTCGAGTCCGAATTTGGATTTTTCACGTTAGACAAGAACTGTAGCCAGCTGAAATAGCTTTCTATAGCCGCCGGAACCAGTTGATTTGGAGTCCGGATGAGAAACTTATGCTCGACTTCGTGGACGTACACTACCAAAGATGTTGGGGGATTCTCTCTTCTAATTTGATTTTATTTTCCTAATTGCAACTCTTTTCTTTCTCTTTGATCATTTTTGCTTCATGGACACCTAATTTTCGATTTGTACCTATAAGATACCAAATCGACCAATACAAACAGAAAATAAATTAATCCAAAAAAAAATAATCCACGGAAACGTAAACCTAGAGTTTTATTTCTACACTCCACTGTATCTTTTTTATCTAGTGTTTTTGCGGTTGTTTGTTGATGCGTATTAAAGTCCTTGTATTGTAGTTCGTGTTTTTAAGAACGTTGTTGCGAATGCACTTTTGCGCATGTTTTTTACATGTACGTTTGTGCATGTCCATTTGAGCGAGTGTGCTTGTGAATGTTTATTGATTTGTATTAATGTTTTAGGATTGTAGTTTGTGTTTTCATGATCCTTTTTGCGAATGCACTTTTGCGTGAGTACTTTTGTGCATGCTTTTGTACTCTTAGTTATAGGCGTATCTTTCTAGCGAGAGTTTATGTGCACGTTACTTGATGCGCATTCATGTCCTCGAACTGTAGTACGTATTTTCATGATCGCTTTTGGAATCCAATTTTGACCATGTTCGAGTCCGAATTTGGATTTTTCACGTTAGACATGAATTGTAGCCAGCTGAAATAGCTTTCTAGTACCGCCGGAACCAAGTGATTTGGAGTCCGGATGAGAAAGTTATGCTCGACTTTGTGGACGTACACTACCAAAGATGTTGAGGGATTCTCTCTTCTAATTTGATTTTATTTTCCTAATTGCAACTCTTTTCTTTCTCTTTGATCATTTTTGCTTCGTGGACACCTATTTTCGATTTGTACCTATAAGATACCAAATTCACCAATTCAAACAGAAAATAAATTTGATACGAACCACGCCAACCATGTGACGAGACCCGATACCAATTCAAATCATGTACCGTCCAAAGAAGGAATCAAAGGGTGGAACCGCGACCCGTTGCCTATAAGGAGGCAAGAACCTTGGTATGTGAAGACGCCGCAATCGATTGCGAAAGATCGATTGATAAGTCGGGGTGAACAAACGGAATCCACCGAAATGTTCGAACAGTTCTTAAAGAACCAAAGAGAATAAACTCCATTTAATTCATCAAAATTCGTCCATTAAAATCAGCCAAATTGGCTACATATTTATAAGATCTAAAAAGACTCCTTTTTCACAAGGAAAAGGACTCTTACCTAATCTATAATAAGGAAACTAATAAATAAGAAAATCCTAGTCATAACTGACTCTAAAATAATATAAATATATTAAACCTAATATAAAAACGAAATTTAATAAAATCTAAACTCCAAATATCAAGTCAACGACACGAACATTCTTCATAACTCGAGTAGACATTTGGCTGTGCACGTGTCTTCACTTCAAGCTCGATTTCTAAACTCGTCCACTCTGAATCTCTCTGGGATCAAAACAGCAAAGTTTTAGATCTTTAAGTTGGCTTTTTGTAGCAATTCGAATCACCTTAATTGGACTTCCGATGAGAGAGTTACAACTCGAACGGTAAAACTGCCAGAGCTAGGCGAGAATCTCGGATGCATGGAATTCGACTTGTCCAACGAATTTCTCTCTTCCTTGTCTTCTAATTCTTCGTGTTGGATTTAGTTAGGATCATATCATACTCCCTTTCTTCAAAAGAATTTGTCCTCGAATTCTATTCCTTTGAATGAGCGTGTAACATTGAAAGCGAATCCATGAGGCTGACAGTTCTTCGCTGTATTTGGAACTTCTCTTTTTTTTTTTTTTTTTTTAACGAACAAATAATAATGAAATTCCCCATCCAATAAACAAGATTAAATTTTCCTTGTTAGCACTCCGACCTAACGTTTATATTGAAACGCAAACCAAAAGTATGGAACAACCAACTTGACCCAATGGCTATATAGAACCACGAACCAACGTTATAATGTTGACGCCACAAGAAAGACACTTATTAGAGTTCACGAGATTAACGAATAACAAATCTTACTCGTTCTTTCGTTTTTTTTTTCTTCTTTTTTCGATTATGTTTTTTTGTTTTGGACTCTACACAAAAAAAACTTAGACTCTAACAAACTTCAAACAAAAAATAAATTTTGAATTTTTTTTTATTGGTTTATGGACTCTAAATAGACAAAACGAAAGACTATGAGACTCAACAACAATAGACACGAAACGAAAAAACAAATCGAAGACACGAAAACAAAGACTGACTCAAAAATAAAGATAAAGGATAGGCGAAACCTTCTTAGGAAGATGGCTCTGATACCAAATGATACGAACCACGCCAACCATGTGACGAGACCCGATACCAATACTTCGGATATCAAATCCTGGACCGTCCAAAGAAGGAATCAAAGGGTTGAACCGCGACCCGTGGCCTATAAGGAGGCAAGAACCATGGTATGTGAAGACGCCACAATCGATTGCGAAAGATCGATTGATAAGTCGGGGTGAACAAACGGAATCCACCGAAATGTTCGAACAGTTCTTAAAGAACCAAAGAGAATAAACTCCATTTAATTCATCAAAATTCGTCCATTAAAATCAGCCAAATTGGCTACATGTTTATAAGATCTAAAAAGACTCATTTTTCACAAGGAAAAGAACTCTTACCTAATCTATAATAAGGAAACTAATAAATAAGAAAATCCTAGCCATAACTAACTGTAAAATAATATAAATATATTAAACCTAATATAAAAACGTAATTTAATAAAATCTAAACTCCAAATATCAAGTCGACGACACGAACATTCTTCATAACTCGAGTAGACATTTGGCTGTGCACGTGTCTTCACTTCAAGCTCGATTTCTAACCTCGTCCACTCTGAAACTCTCTGGGATCAAAACAACAAAGTTTTAGATCTTTAAGTTGGCTTTCCGTAGCAATTCGAATCACCATAATTGGACTTCTGATGAGAGAGTTACAACTCGAAGGGTAAAACTGCCAGTGATAGGCGAGAATCTTGGATGCATGGAATTCGACTTGTCCAACGAATTTCTCTCTTCCGTGTCTTCTAATTCTTCGTGTTGGATTTAGTTAGGATCATATCAAAATTAATCCAAAAAAAAAAATATCCACGGAAACGTAAACGTAGAGTTTTATTTCTACACTCCACTGTATCTTTTTTATCTAGAGTTTTTGCTGTTGTTTGTTGATGCGTATTAAAGTCCTAGTATTGTAGTTCGTGTTTTTAAGAACGTTGTTGCGAATGCACTTTTGCGCATGTTTTTTTTACATGTACGTTTGTGCATGTCCATTTGAGCGAGTGTGCTTGTGCATGTTTGTTGATTTGTATTAATGTCCTAGGATTGTAGTTTGTATTTTCATGATCCTTTTTGCGAATGCACTTTTGCGTGAGTACTTTTGTGCATGCTTTTGTACTCTTACTTATGTGCGTATCTTTCTAACGACAGTTTTTGTGCACATTTCTTGATGCGCATTCATGTCCTCGAACTGTAGTACGTATTTCCATGATCGCATTTGGAATCCAATTTTGACCATGTTCGAGTCCGAATTTGGATTTTTCACGTTAGACAGAAATTGTAGCCAGCTGAAATAGCTTTCTAATGCCGCCGGATCCAGTTGATTTGGAGTCCAGATGAGAAAGTTATGCTCGACTTCGTGGACGTACACTACCAAAGATGTTGGGGGATTCTCTCTTCTAATTTGATTTTATTTTCCTAATTGCAACTCTTTTCTTTATCTTTGATCATTTTTGATTCCTGGAAACCTAATTTTCGATTTGTACCTATAAGATACTAAATCCACCAATTCAAACAGAAAAAAAATTAATCCTAAAAAAAAAATACACGTAAACGTAAACGTAGAGTTTAATATCTTCACTCCATTGTATCTATTGTATCTAGTGTTTTTGCTGTTGTTTGTTGATGCGTATTAAAGTCCTAGTATTGTAGTTCGTGTTTTAAAGAACGTTGTTACGAATGCACTTTTGCGCACGTTTTTTTACATCTACGTTTGAGCATGTCCATGTGAGCGAGTGTGCTTGTGCACGTTTGTTTATTTGTATTAATGTTTTAGGATTGTAGTTTGTGTTTTCATGATCCTTTTTGCGAATGCACTTTTGCGTGAGTACTTTTGTGCATGCTTTTGTACTCTCACTTATGTGCGTATCTTTCTAGCGAGAGTTTTTGTGCACGTTTCTTGATGCGCATTCATGTCCTCGAACTGTAGTACGTATTTCCATGATCGAATTTGGAATCCAATTTTGACCATGTTCGAGTTCGAATTTGGATTTTTCATGTTAGACAGGAATTGTAGCCAGCTGAAATAGCTTTCTAATGCCGCCGGAACCAAATGATTTGGAGTCCGGATGAGAGAGTTATGCTCGACTTCGTGGACGTACACTACCAAAGATGTTGAGAAAATCTCTCTTCTAATTTGATTTTATTTTCCTAATTGCAACTCTTTTCTTTCTCTTTGATCATTTTTGCTTCCTGGACACCTAATTTTTGATTTGTACCTATAAGATACCAAATCCACCAATTCAAACAGAAATATAAATTAATCCAAAAAAAAAAACATCAACGTAAACGTGAACATAGAGTTTTATTTCTACACTCCACTGTATCTTTTTTATCTAGTCTTTTTGCTGTTGTTTGTTGATACGTATTAAAGTCCTAGTATTGTAGTTCGTGTTTTTAAGAACGTTGTTGCGAATGCACTTTTTGCGCATGTTTTTTTACATGTACGTTTGTGCATGTCCATTTGAGCGAGTGTGCTTGTGCATGTTTGTTGATTTGTATTAATGTCCTAGGATTGTAGTTTGTGTTTTCATGATACTTTTTGCGAATGCACTTTTGCGAGAGTACTTTTGTGCATGCTTTTGTACTCTTACTTATGTGCGTATCTTTCTAGCGACAGTTTTTGTGCACATTTCTTGATGCGCATTCATGTCCTCGAACAGTAGTACGTATTTTGAAGATCGGTTTTGGAATCCAATTTTGACCATGTTCGAGTCCGAATTTGGATTTTTCACGTTAGACAGGAATTGTGGCCATCTGAAATAGCTTTCTAATGCCGTCGGAACCAGTTGATTTGGAGTCCGGATGAGAAAGTCATGCTCGACTTCGTGGACGTACACTACCAAAGATGTCAAGGGATTCTCTTTTCTAATTTGATTTTATTTTCCTAATTGCAACTCTTTTCTTACTCTTTGATCATTTTTGCTTCCTGGACACCTAATTTTCGATTTGTACCTATAAGATACCAAATCCACCAATTCAAACAGAAAATAAATTAATCCAAAAAAAAAAACTCCACGTATACGTAAACGTAGAGTTTTATTTCTTCACTCCACTGTATCTATTGTATCTAGTGTTTTTGATGTTGTTTGTTGATGCGTATTAAAGTCCTAGTATTGTAGTTCGTGTTTATAAGAACGTTGTTACGAATGCACTTTTGCGCACGTTTTTTTACATCTACGTTTGAGCTTGTCCATTTGAGCGAGTGTGCTTGTGCATGTTTGTTTATTTGTATTAATGTTTTAGGATTGTAGTTTGTGTTTTCATGATCCTTTTTGCGAATGCACTTTTGCGTGAGTACTTTTGTGCATGCTTTTGTACTCTCACTTATGTGCGTATCTTTCTAGTGAGAGGTTTTGTGCACGTTTCTTGATGCCCATTCATGTCCTCAAACTGTAGTACGTATTTCCATGTTGGAATTTGGAATCCAATTTTGACCATGTTCGAGTCCGAATTTGGATTTTTCACGTTAGACAGGAATTGTAGCCAGCTGAAATAGCTTTCTTTTGCCGCCGGAATCAGTTGATTTGGAGTCCAGATCAGAAAGTTATGCTCGACTTCGTGGACGTACACTACCAAAGATGTTGAGGGATTCTCTCTTCTAGTTTGATTTTATTTTCCTAATTGCAACCCTTTTCTTTCTCTTTCATCATTTTTGCTTCCTGGACACCTATTTTCGATTTGCACCTATAAGATACCAAATCCACCAATTCAAACAAAAAATAAATTAATCCAAAAAAATAAATATCCACGTAAACGTAAACGTAGAGTTTTATTTCTACACTCCACTATATCTTTTTTATCTAGTGTTTTTGCTGTTGTTTGTTGATGCGAATTAAAGTCCTAGTATTGTTGTTCGTGTTTTTAAGAACGTTATTGCGAATGCACTTTTGCGCATGTTTTTTTACATGTACGTTTGTGCATGTCCATTTGAGCGAGTGTGCTTGTGTATGTTTGTTGATTTGTATTTATTTCCTAGGATTGTAGTTTTTGTTTTCATGATCCTTTTTGCGAATGCACTTTTGCGTGAGTACTTTTGTGCATGCTTTTGTACACTTACTTATGTGCGTATCTTTCTAGCGAGAGTTTTTGTGCACGTTTCTTGATGCGCATTCATGTCCTCGAACTGTAGTACGTATTTTCATGATCGCTTTTGGAATCCAATTTTGACCATGTTCGAGTCCGAATTTTGATTTTTCACGGTAGACAGGAATTGTAGCCAGCTGAAATTGCTTTCTAATGCCGCCGGAACAAGTTGATTTGGATTCCGGATAAGAAAGTTATGCTCGACTTCATGGATGTACACTACCAAAGATGTTGAGGGATTCTCTCTTCTAATTTGATTTTATTTTCCTAATTGCAACACTTTTCTTTCTCTTAGATCATTTTTGCTTCTTGGAACCCTAATTTTCAATTTGTACCTATAAGATACCAAATCCACCAATTCAAACAGAAAATAAATTAATCCAAAAAAACAAAATCCACGTAAACGTAAACGTAGAGTTTTATTTCTACACTCCACTGTTTCATTTTTATCTAGTGTTTTTGCTGTTGTTTGTTGATGCGGATTAAAGTCCTAGTATTTGTAGTTCGTGTTTTTAAGAACATTGTTGCGAATGCACTCTTGCGCATGTTTTTTTACATATACGTTTGTGCATGTCCATTTGAGCGAGTGTGCTTGTGCATGTTTGTTGATTTGTATTAATGTCCTTGGATTGTAGTTTTTGCGTTCATGATCCTTTTTGCGAATGCACTTTTGCGAGAGTACTTTTGTGCATGCTTTTGTACTCTTACTTATGTGCGTATCTTTCTAGCGGCAGTTTTTGTGCACATTTCTTGATGCGCATTCATGTCCTCGAACTGTAGTACATATTTTCATGATCGCTTTTGGAATCCAATTTTGACCATTTTCGAGTCCGAATTTGGATTTTTCACGTTAGACAGGAATTGTAGCCAGCTGAAATAGCTTTCTAATGCCGCCGGAACTAGTTGATTTGGAGTCCGGATGAGAAAGTTATGCTCGACTTCGTTGACGTACACTACCAAAGATGTTGAGGGATTCTCTCTTCTAATTTTATTTTATTTTCCTAATTGCAACTCTTTTCTTACCCTTTGATCATTTTTGCTTCATGGACACCTAATTTCCGATTTGTACCTATAAGATACCAAATCCACCAATTCAAACAGAAATATAAATTAATCCAAAAAAAAAAAATCAACGTAAACGTGAACATAGAGTTTTATTTCTGCACTCCATTGTATCTTTTTTATCTAGTCTTTTTGCTGTTGTTTGTTGATGCGTATTAAAGTCCTAGTATTGTAGTTCGTGTTTTTAAGAACGTTATTGCGAATGCACTTTTGCGCATGTTTTTTTACATGTACGTTTGTGCATGTCCATTTCAGCGAGTGTGCTTGTGCATGTTTGTTGATTTGTATTAATGTCCTAGGATTGTAGTTTGTGGTTTCATGATCCTTTTTGCGAATGCACTTTTGCGAGAGTACTTTTGTGCATGCTTTTGTACTCTTACTTATGTGCGTATCTTTCTAGCGACAGTTTTTGTGCACATTTCTTCATGCGCATTCATGTCCTCGAACTGTAGTACGTATTTTCATGATCGGTTTTGGAATCCAATTTTGACCATGTTCGAGTCCGAATTTGGATTTTTCACGTTAGACAGGAATTGTAGCCAGCTGAAATAGCTTTCTAATGCCGCGGGAACCAGTTGATTTGGAGTGCGGATGAGAAAGTCATATTCGACTTCGTGCACGTACACTACCAAAGATTTTGAGGGATTCTCTCTTCTAATTTGATTTTATTTTCCTAATTGCAACTGTTTTCTTTATCTTTGATCATTTTTTGTTCATGGACACCTAATTTTCGATTTGTACCTATAAGATACCAAATCCACCAATTCAAACAGAAAATAAATTAATCCAAAAAAAAAATCCACGTAAATGTAAACGTAGAGTTTTCTTTCTACACTCCACTGTATCTATTTTATCTTGTGTTTTTGCTGTTGTTTGTTGATGCGTATTAAAGTCCTAGTATTGTAGCTCGTGTTATTAAGAACGTTGTTGCAAATGCACTTTTGCGCATGTTTTTTTACATGTACGTTTGTGCATGTCCATTTGAGCGAGTGTGCTTGTGAATGTTTGTTGATTTGTATTAATGTTTTAGGATTGTAGTTGGTGTTTTCATGATCCTTTTTGCGAATGCACTTTTGCGTGAGTACTTTTGTGCATGCTTTTGTACTCTTACTTATGTGCGTATCTTTCTAGCGAGAGTGTTTGTGCACGTTTCTTGATGCGCATTCGTGTCCTCGAACTGTAGTACGTATTTTCATGATCGCTTTTGGAATAAAATTTTTACCATGTTCGAGTCCGAATTTGGATTTTTCACGTAAGACAGGAATTGTAGCCAGCTGAAATAACTTTCTAATGCCGCCGGAACCAGTTGATTTGGAGTCTGGATGAGAAAGTTATGCTCGACTTCGTGGACGTACACTACCAAAGTTGTTTAGGGATTCTCTCTTCTAATTTGATTTTATTTTCCTAATTGCAACTCTTTTCTTTCTCTATGATCACTTTTGCTTCATGGACACCTAATTTTCGATTTGTACCTATAAGATTCCAAATCCACCAATTCAAACAGAAAATAAAATACTCCAAAAAAACAATCCCAGTAAACGTAACCGTAGAGTTTAATTTCTACACTCCACTGTATCATTTTTATGTAGTGTTTTTGCTATTGTCTGTTGATGCGTATTAAAGTCCTAGTATTGTAGTTCGTGTTTTTCAGAACGTTATTGCGAATGCACTTTTGCGCATGTTTTTTTACATGTACGTTTGTGCATGTCCATTTGAGCGCGTGTGCTTGTGCATGTTTGTTGATTTGTATTAATGTCCTAGGATTGTAGTTTGTGTTTTCATGATCCTTTTTGCGAATGCACTTTTGCGTGAGTACTTTTATGCATGATTTTCTACACTTACTTATGTGCGTATCTTTCTAGCGAGAGTTTTTGTGGACGTTTCTAGATGCGCATTCATGTCCTCGAACTTTAGTACGTATTTTCATGATCTCTTTTGGAATCCAATTTTGACCATGTTCGAGTGCGAATTTGGATTTTTCACGTTAGACAGGAATTGTAGACAGCTGAAATAGCTTTCTAATGCCGGCGGAACCAGTTGATTTGGAGTCCGGATGAGAAAGTTATGCTCAACTTCGTGGACGTACATTACCAAAGATGTTTAGGGATTCTCTCTTCTAATTTGATTTTATTTTCCTAATTGCAACTCTTTTCTTTCTCTATGATCACTTTTGCTTCATGGACACCTAATTTTCGGTTTGTACCTATAAGATTCCAAATCCACCAATTCAAACAGAAAATAAAATAATCCAAAAAAACAATCCACTTAAACGTAAACGTAGAGTTTAATTTCTACACTCCACTGTATCATTTTTGTGTAGTGTTTTTGCTATTGTCTGTTGATGCGTATAAAAGTCCTAGTATTGTAGTTCGTGTTTTTCAGAACGTTGTTGCGAATGCACTTTTGGGCATGTTTTTTTACATGTACGTTTGTGCATGTCCATTTGAGCGCGTGTGCTTGTGCATGTTTGTTGATTTGTATTAATGTCCTAGGATTGTAGTTTGTGTTTTCATGATCCTTTTTGCGAATGCACTTTTGCGTGAGTACTTTTATGCATGATTTTGTACACTTACTTATGTGCGTATCTTTCTAGCGAGAGTTTTTGTGGACGTTTCTAGATGCGCATTCATGTCCTCGAACTTTAGTACGTATTTTCATGATCTCTTTTGGAATCCAATTTTGACCATGTTCGAGTCCGAATTTGGATTTTTCACGTTAGACAGGAATTGTAGCCAGCTGAAATAGCTTTCAAATGCCGCCGGAACCAGTTGATTTGGAGTCCGGATGAGAAAGTTATGCTCGACTTCGTTGACGTACACTACCAAAGATTTTGAGGGATTCTCTCTTGTAATTTTATTTTATTTTCCTAATTGCAACTCTTTTCTTACCCTTTGATCACTTTTGCTTCATGGACACCTAATTTCCGATTTGTACCTATAAGATACCAAATCCACCAATTCAAACAGAAAATAAATTAATCCAAAAAAAAAAATCCACGTAAACGTAAACGTAAAGTTTTATTTCTACACTTGTATCATTTTTATCTAGTGTTTTTGCTGTTGTTTGTTGATGTGTATTAAAGTCCTAGTATTGTAGTTCGTGTTTTTCAGAACGTTGTTGCGAATGCACTTTTGCGCATGTTTTTTTACATGTACGTTTGTGCATGTCCATTTGAGTGTGTGTGCTTGTGCATGTTTGTTGATTTGTATTAATGTCCTAGGATGTAGTTTGTGTTTTCATGATCCTTTTCGCGAATACACTTTTGCGTGAGTACTTTTATGCATGCTTTTGTACACTTACTTATGTGCGTATCTTTCTAGCGAGAGTTTTTGTGGACGTTTCTAGATGCGCATTCATGTCCTCGAACTTTAGTACGTATTATCATGATCGCTTTTGGAATCCAATTTTGACCATGTTCGAGTCCGAATTTGGATTTTTCACGTTAGACAGGAATTGTAGCCAGCTGAAATAGCTTTCTAATGCCGCCAGGACCAGTTTATTTGGAGTCCGGATGACAAAGTTATGCTCGACTTCGTTGACGTACACTACCAAAGATGTTGAGGGATTCTCTCTTCTAATTAGATTTTATTTTCCTAATTGCAACTCTTTTCTTACCCTTTGATCATTTTTGCTTCATGGACACCTAATTTTCGATTTTGTTTTCATGATCCTTTTTGCGAATACACTTTTGCGTGAGTACTTTTGTGCATGCTTTTGTACACTTACTTATGTGCGTATCTTTTTAGCGAGAGTTTTTGTGCACGTTTCTAGATGCGCATTCATGTCCTCGAACTTTAGTACGTATTTTCATGATCGCTTTTGGAATCCAATTTTGACCATGTTCGAGTCCGAATTTGGATTTTTCACGTAAGACAGGAGTTGTAGCCAGCTGAAATAACTTTCTAATGCCGCCGGAACCATTTGATTTGCAGTCCGGATGTGAAAGTTATGCTCGACTTCGTGGACGTACACTACCAAAGATGTTTAGGGATTCTCTCTTCTAATTTGATTTTATTTTCCTAATTGCAACTCTTTTCTTTCTCTTTGATCACTTTTGCTTCCTGGACACCTTATTTTCGATTTGTACCTATAAGATTCCAAATCCAGCAATTCAAACAGAAAATAAATTAATCCGAAAAAAAAAAAATCCACGTAAACGTAAACGTAGAATTTTATTTCTACACTCCACTGTATCATTTTTATCTAGTGTTTTTGTTGTTGTTTGTTGATGCGTATTAAAGTCCTAGTATTGTAGTTCGTGTTTTTAAGAACGTTGTTGCGAATGCACTTTTGCGCATGTTTTTTTACATGTACGTTTGTGCATGTCCATTTGAGCGAGTGTGCTTGTGCATATTTGTTGATTTGTATTAATGTCCTAGGATTGTAGTTTGTGTTTTCATGATCCTTTTTGCGAATGCACTTTTGTGTGAGTACTTTTGTGCATGCTTTTGTACACTTACTTATGTGCGTATCTTTCTAGCGAGAGTTTTTGTGCACGTTTCTTGATGCGCATTCATGTCCTCGAATTGTAGTACGTATTTTCATGATCGCTTTTGGAATCATATTTTGACCATGTTCGAGTCCGAATTTGGATTTTTCACGTTAGACAGGAATTGTAGCTAGCTGAAATAGCTTTCTAATGCCGCCGGAACCAATTTATTTGGTGTCCGGATGAAAAAGTTTTGCTCGACTTCGTTGACGTACACTACCAAAGATGTTGAGGGATTCTCTCTTCTAATTTGATTTTATTTTCCTAATTGCAACTCTTTTCTTACCCTTTGATCATTTTTGCTTCATGGACACCTAATTTTCGATTTTGTTTTCATGATCCTTTTTGCGAATACACTTTTGCGTGAGTACTTTTGTGCATGCTTTTGTACACTTACTTATGTGCGTATCTTTTTAGCGAGAGTTTTTGTGCACGTTTCTCGATGCGCATTCATGTCCTCGAACTTTAGTACGTATGTTCATGATCGCTTTTGGAATCCAATTTTGACCATGTTCGAGTCCGAATTTGGATTTTTCACGTAAGACACGAATTGTAGCCAGCTGAAATAACTTTCTAATGCCGCCGGAACCAGTTGATTTGGAGTCCAAATTAGAAAGTTATGCTCGACTTCGTGGACGTACACTACCAAAGATGTTTAGGGATTCTCTCTTCTAATTTGATTTTATTTTCCTAATTGCAACTCTTTTCTTTCTCTTTGATCACTTTTGCTTCCTGGACACCTTATTTTTGATTTGTACCTATAAGATTCCAAATCCAGCAATTCAAACAGAAAATAAATTAATCCAAAAAAAAAAAAAATCCACGTAAACGTAAATGTAGAGTTTTATTTCTACACTCCACTGTATCATTTTTATCTAGTGTTTTTGTTGTTGTTTGTTGATGCGTATTAAAGTCCTAGTATTGTAGTTCGCGTTTTTAAGAACGTTGTTGCGAATGCACTTTTGCGCATGTTTTTTTACATGTACGTTTGTGCAAGTCCATTTGAGTGAGTGTGCCTGTGCATGTTTGTTGATTTGTATTAATGTCCTAGGATTGTAGTTTGTGTTTTCATGATCCTTTTTGCGAATGCACTTTTGTGTGAGTACTTTTGTGCATGCTTTTGTACACTTACTTAAGTGCGTATCTTTCTAGCGAGAGTTTTTGTGCACGTCTCTTGATGCGCATTCATGTCCTCGAACTGTAGTACGTATTTTCATGATCGCATTTGGAATCCAATTTTGACCATGTTCGAGTCCGAATTTGGATTTTTTAACCGTTAGACTAGAATTGTAGCCAGCTGAAATAGCTTTCTAATGCCGCCGGAACCAATTGATTTGGAGTCCGGATGAGAAAGTTAAGCTCGACTTCGTGGACGTACACTACCAAAGATTTTGAGGGATTCTCTCTTCTAATTTGATTTTATTTTCCTAATTGCAACTCTTTTCTTTTTCTTCGATCATTTTTGCTTCATGGACACCTACTTTTCGATTTGTACCTATAAGATACCTAATCCACCAATTCAAACAGAAAATTATTAATCCAAAAAAAAAATCCACGTAAACGTAAACGTAGAGTTTTATTTCTACACTCCACTGTATCTATTTTATCTAGTATTTTTGCTGTTGTTTGTTGATGCGTATTAAAGTCCTAGTATTGCTGTTCGTGTTTTTAAGAACGTTGCGAATGCACTTTGGCGCATGTTTTTTTACATGTACGTTTGTGCATGTCCATTTTAGCGAGTGTGCTTGTGCATGTTTGTTGATTTGTATTAATGTCCTAGGATCGTAGTTTGTGTTTTCATGATCCTTTTTGCGAATGGACTTTTGCGTGAGTACTTTTGTGCATGCTTTTGTACAGTTACTTATGTGCGTATCTTTCTAGCGAGAGTTTTTGAGCACGTTTCTAGATGTGCATTCATGTCCTCGAACTTTAGTACGTATTTTCATGATCGCTTTTGGAATCCAATTATGACCATGTTCGAGTCCGAATTTGGATTTTTCACGATTGACAGGAATTATATCCAGCTGAAATAGTTTTCTAATGCCGGCGGAACCAGTTGATTTGGAGTCCGGATGAGAAAGTTATGCTCGACTTCGTGGACGTACACTACCAAAGATGTTGAGGGATTCTCTCTTCTAATTTGATTTTATTTTCCTAATTGCAACTCTTTTCTTTATATTTGATCATTTTTGCTTCCTGGACACCTAATTTTCGATTTGTACCTATAAGATACCAAATCCAACAATTCAAACAGAAAATAAATTAATCCCAAAAAAAAAAATCCACGTAAACGTAAACGTAGAGTTTTATTTCTTTACTCCACTGTATCTATTTTATCTAGTGTTTTTGTTGTTGTTTGTTGATGCGTATTAAAGTCCTAGTATTGTCGTTCGTGTTTTTAAGAACGTTGTTGCGAATGCACTTTTGCGCATGTTTTTTTACATGTACGTTTGTGCATGTCCATTTGAGCGAGTGTCCTTGTGCATATTTGTTGATTTGTATTAATGTCCTAGGATTGTAGTTTGTGTTTTCATGATCCTTTTTGCGAATGCACTTTTGTGTGAGTACTTTTGTGCATGCTCTTGTACACTTACTTATGTGCGTATCTTTCTAGCGAGAGTTTTTGTGCACATTTCTTGATGCGCATTCATGTCCTCGAACTGTAGTACGTATTTTCATGATCGCTTTTGGAATCCAATTTGGAGTCCGGATGAGAAAGTTATGCTCGACTTCGTTGACGTACACTACCAAATATGTTGAGGGATTCTCTCTTCTAATTTGATTTTATTTTCCTAATTGCAACTCTTTTCTTACCCTTTGATCATTTTTGCTTCATGGACACCTAATTTTCGATTTGTACCTATAAGGTACCAAATCCACCAATTCAAACAGAGATATAAATTAATCCAAAAAAAAAAAAAAAAAACGTAAACATGAACATAGAGTTTTATTTGTACACACCACTGTATCTTTTTTATCTAGTGTTTTTGATGTTGTTTGTTGATGCGTATTAAAGTCCTTGTATTGTAGTTCGTGTTTTTAAGAACGTTGTTGCGAATGCACTTTTGTGCATGTTTTTTTACATGTACGTTTGTGCATGTCCATTTGAGCTACTGTGCTTGTGCATGTTTGTTGATTTGTATTAATGTCCTAGGATTAGAGTTGGTGTTTTCATGATCCTTTTTGCGAATGCACTTTTGCTTGAGTACTTTTGTGCATGCTTTTTTACACTTACTTATGTGCGTATCTTTCTAGCGAGAGTTTTTGTGCACGTTTCTTGATGCGCATTCATGTCCTCGAACTTTAGTACGTATTTTCATGATCGCTTTTGGAATCCAATTTTGACCATGTTCGAGTCCTAAATTTGGATTTTTTTAACCGTTAGAATAGAATTGTAGCCAGCTGAAATAGCTTTCTAATGCCGCCGGAACCAATTGATTTGGAGTCCCGGATGAGAAAGTTAAGATCGACTTTCGTGGACGTACACTACCCAAAGATTTGAGGGATTCTCTCTTCTAATTTGATTTTATTTTCCTAATTGCAACTCTTTTCTTTATCTTCGATCATTTTTGCTTCCTGGACACCTAATTTTCGATTTGTACCTATAAGATACCTAATCCACCAATTCAAACAGAAAATAATTAATCCAAAAAAAAAATCCACGTAAACGTAAACGTAGAGTTTTATTTCTGCACTCCACTGTATCTATTTTATCTAGTAATTTTGCTGTTGTTTGTTGATGCGTATTAAAGTCCTAGTATTGCTGTTCGTGTTTTTAAGAACGTTGCGAATGCACTTTGGCGCATGTTTTTTTACATGTACGTTTGTGCATGTCCATTTTAGCGAGTGTGCTTGTGCATGTTTGTTGATTTGTATTAATGTCCTAGGATCGTAGTTTGTGTTTTCATGATCCTTTTTGCGAATGCACTTTTGCGTGAGTACTTTTGTGCATGCTTTTGTACAGTTACTTATGTGCGTATCTTTCTAGCGAGAGTTTTTGTTCACGTTTCTAGATGTGCATTCATGTCCTCGAACTTTAGTACGTATTTTCATGATCGCTTTTGGAATCCAATTATGACCATGTTCGAGTCCGAATTTGGATTTTTCACGATTGACAGGAATTATAGCCAGCTGAAATAGTTTTCTAATGCCGGCGGAACCAGTTGATTTGGAGTCCGGATGAGAAAGTTATGCTCGACTTCGTGGACGTACACTACCAAAGATGTTGAGGAATTCTCTCTTCTAATTTGATTTTATTTTCCTAATTGCAACTCTTTTCTTTATCTTTGATCATTTTTGCTTCCTGGACACCTAATTTTCGATTTGTACCTATAAGATACCAAATCCAACAATTCAAACAGAAAATAAATTAATCCTAAAAAAAAATCCACGTAAACGTAAACGTAGAGTTTTATTTCTTTACTCCACTGTATCTATTTTATCTAGTGTTTTTGTTGTTGTTTGTTGATGCGTATTAAAGTCCTAGTATTGTCGTTCGTGTTTTTAAGAACGTTGTTGCGAATGCACTTTTGCGCATGTTTTTTTACATGTACGTTTGTGCATGTCCGTTTGAGCGAGTGTCCTTGTGCATGTTTGTTGATTTGTATTAATGTCCTAGGATCGTAGTTTGTGTTTTCATGATCCTTTTTGCGAATGCACTTTTGCATGAGTACTTTTGTGCATGCTTTTGTACACTTACTTATGTGCGTATCTTTCTAGCGAGAGTTTTTGTGCACGTTTCTAGATGTGCATTCATGTCCTCGAACTTTAGTACGTATTTTCATGATCGCTTTTGGAATCCAATTTTGACCATGTTCGAGTCCGAATTTGGATTTTTCACGTTAGACAGGAATTGTAGCCAGCTGAAATATCTCTCTAATGTCGCCGGAACCAGTTGATTTGGAGTCCGGATGAGAAAGTTATACTCGACTTCGTTGACGTACACTACCAAATATGTTGAGGGATTCTCTCTTCTAATTTGATTTTATTTTCCTAATTGCAACTCTTTTCTTACCCTTTGATCATTTTTGCTTCATGGACACCTAATTTTCGATTTTTACCTATAAGATACCAAATCCACCAATTCAAACAGAGATATAAATTAATCCAAAAAAAAAAAACGTAAACGTGAACATAGAGTTTTATTTTTATTTGTACACACCACTGTATCTTTTTTATCTAGTGTTTTTGATGTTGTTTATTGATGCGTATTAAAGTCCTTGTATTGTAGTTCGTGTTTTTAAGAACGTTGTTGCGAATGCACTTTTGTGCATGTTTTTTTACATGTACGTTTGTGCATGTCCATTTGAGCTACTGTGCTTGTGCATGTTTGTTGATTTGTATTAATGTCCTAGGATTAGAGTTGGTGTTTTCATGATCCTTTTTGCGAATGCACTTTTGCTTGAGTACTTTTGTGCATGATTTTTAACACTTACTTATGTGCGTATCTTTCTAGCGAGAGTTTTTGTGCACGTTTCTTGATGCGCATTCATGTCCTCGAACTTTAATACGTATTTTCATGATCGCTTTTGGAATCCAATTTTGACCATGTTCGAGTCCGAATTTGGATTTTTTAACCGTTAGAATAGAATTGTAGCCAGCTGAAATAGCTTTCTAATGCCGCCGGAACCAATTGATTTGGAGTCCGGATGAGAAAGTTAAGATCGACTTCGTGGACGTACACTACCAAAGATTTTGAGGGATTCTCTCTTCTAATTTGATTTTATTTTCCTAATTGCAACTCTTTTCTTTATCTTCGATCATTTTTGCTTCCTGGACACCTAATTTTCGATTTGTACCTATAAGATACCTAATCCACCAATTCAAACAGAAAATAATTAATCCAAAAAAAAAATCCACGTAAACGTAAACGTAGAGTTTTATTTCTGCACTCCACTGTATCTATTTTATCTAGTAATTTTGCTGTTGTTTGTTGATGCGTATTAAAGTCCTAGTATTGCTGTTCGTGTTTTTAAGAACGTTGCGAATGCACTTTGGCGCATGTTTTTTTACATGTACGTTTGTGCATGTCCATTTTAGCGAGTGTGCTTGTGCATGTTTGTTGATTTGTATTAATGTCCTAGGATCGTAGTTTGTGTTTTCATGATCCTTTTTGCGAATGCACTTTTGCGTGAGTACTTTTGTGCATGCTTTTGTACAGTTACTTATGTGCGTATCTTTCTAGCGAGAGTTTTTGTGCACGTTTCTAGATGTGCATTCATGTCCTCGAACTTTAGTACGTATTTTCATGATCGCTTTTGGAATCCAATTATGACCATGTTCGAGTCCGAATTTGGATTTTTCACGATTGACAGGAATTATAGCCAGCTGAAATAGTTTTCTAATGCCGGCGGAACCAGTTGATTTGGAGTCCGGATGAGAAAGTTATGCTCGACTTCGTGGACGTACACTACCAAAGATGTTGAGGGATTCTCTCTTCTAATTTGATTTTATTTTCCTAATTTCAACTCTTTTCTTTATCTTTGATCATTTTTGCTTCCTGGACACCTAATTTTCGATTTGTACCTATAAGATACCAAATCCAACAATTCAAACAGAAAATAAATTAATCCTAAAAAAAAATCCACGTAAACGTAAACGTAGAGTTTTATTTCTTTACTCCACTGTATCTATTTTATCTAGTGTTTTTGTTGTTGTTTGTTGATGCGTATTAAAGTCCTAGTATTGTCGTTCGTGTTTTTAAGAACGTTGTTGCGAATGCACTTTTGCGCATGTTTTTTTACATGTACGTTTGTGCATGTCCGTTTGAGCGAGTGTCCTTGTGCATGTTTGTTGATTTGTATTAATGTCCTAGGATCGTAGTTTGTGTTTTCATGATCCTTTTTGCGAATGCACTTTTGCATGAGTACTTTTGTGCATGCTTTTGTACACTTACTTATGTGCGTATCTTTCTAGCGAGAGTTTTTGTGCACGTTTCTAGATGTGCATTCATGTCCTCGAACTTTAGTACGTATTTTCATGATCGCTTTTGGAATCCAATTTTGACCATGTTCGAGTCCGAATTTGGATTTTTCACGTTAGACAGGAATTGTAGCCAGCTGAAATATCTCTCTAATGTCGCCGGAACCAGTTGATTTGGAGTCCGGATGAGAAAGTTATACTCGACTTCGTTGACGTACACTACCAAATATGTTGAGGGATTCTCTCTTCTAATTTGATTTTATTTTCCTAATTGCAACTCTTTTCTTACCCTTTGATCATTTTTGCTTCATGGACACCTAATTTTCGATTTTTACCTATAAGATACCAAATCCACCAATTCAAACAGAGATATAAATTAATCCAAAAAAAAAAAACGTAAACGTGAACATAGAGTTTTATTTCTACACACCACAACTGTATCTTTTTTATCTAGTGTTTTTGATGTTGTTTGTTGATGCGTATTAAAGTCCTTGTATTGTAGTTCGTGTTTTTAAGAACGTTTTAAGAACGTTGTTGCGAATGCACTTTTGCGCATGTTTTTTTACATGTACGTTTGTGCATGTCCATTTGAGCTACTGTGCTTGTGCATGTTTGTTGATTTGTATGAATGTCCTAGGATTATAGTTTGTGTTTTCATTATCCTTTTTGCGAATGCACTTTTGCGTGAGTACTTTTGTGCATGCTTTTTTACACTTACTTATGTGTGTATCTTTCTAGCGAGAGTTTTTGTGCTGGTTTCTTGATGCGCATTCATGTCCTCGAACTTTAGTACGTATTTTCATGATCGCATTTGGAATCCAATTTTGACCATGTTCGAGTCTGAATTTGGATTTTTCACGTTAGACAGAAATTGTAGCCAGCTGAAATAACTTTCTAATGCCGCCGGAACCAGTTGATTTGGAGTTCGGATGAGAAAGTTATGCCTGACTTCGTGGACGTACACTACCAAAGATTTTGAGGGATTCTCTCTTCTAATTTGATTTTATTTTCCAATTTGCAACTCTTTTCTTTATCTTTTATCATTTTTGATTCCTGGACACCTAATTTTCGATTTGTACCTATAAGATACCAAATCCACCAATTCAAACAGAAAATAATTAATCCAAAAAAAAAAATTCCACGTAAACGTAAACGTAGAGTTTTATGTATGCACTCCATTGTATCTAGTTTATCTAGTGTTTTTGCTGTTGTTTGTTGATGCGTATTACAGTCCTAGTATTGTAGTTCATGTTTTTAAGAACGTTGTTGCGAATGCAGTTTTGCGCATGTTTTTTTACATGTACGTTTGTGCATGTCCATTTTAGCGAGTGTGCTTGTGCATGTTTGTTGATTTGTATTAATGTCCAAGGATTGTAGTTTGTGTTTTCATGATCCTTTTTGCGAATGCACTTTTGCGTGAGTACTTTTGTGCATGCTTTTGTACACTTACTTATATGCGCATCTTTCTAGCGAAAGTTTTTGTGCACGTTTCTTGATGCACATTCATGTCCTCGAACTGTAGTACGTATTTTCATGATCGCATTTGGAATCCAATTATGACCATGTTCGAGTCCGAATTTGGATTTTTCACGTTAGATAGGAATTGTAGCCAGCTGAAATAGCTTTCTAATGCCGCCGGAACCAGTTGATTTGGAGTCCGGATGAGAAAGTTATGCTCGATTTCGTGGACGTACACTACCAAAGATTTTGAGGGATTCTCTCTTCTAATTTGATTTTATTTTCCTAATTGCAACTCTTTTCTTTATCTCTGATCATTTTTGATTCCTGGACACCTAATTTTCGATTTGTACCTATAAGATACGAAATCCACCAATTCAAACATATATATAAATTAATCCAAAAAAACTAAAAATCAACGTAAACGTGAAGATAGAGTTTTATTTCTACACACCACTGTATCTTTTTTATCTAGTGTTTTTGTTGTTGTTTGTTGATGCGTATTTAAGTCCTTGTATTGTAGTTCGTGTGTTTAAGAACGTTGTTGCGAATGCACTTTTGCGCATGTTTTTTTACATGTACGTTTGTGCATGTCCATTTGATCGAGTGTGCTTGTGCATGTTTGTTGATTTGTATTAATGTCCTAGGATTGTAGTTTGTGTTTTCATGATCCTTTTTGCGAATGCACTTTTGCGTGAGTACTTTTGTGCATGCTTTTTTACACTTACTTATGTGCCTATCTTTCTAGCGAGAGTTTTTGTGAACGTTTCTTGATTCGTATTCATGTCCTCGAACTTTAGTACGTATTTTCATGATCGCTTTTGGAATCCAATTTTGACCATGTTCGAGTCCGAATTTGGATTTTTCACGTTAGACACAAATTGTAGCCAGCTGAAATAGCTTTCTAATGGCGCCGGAACCAGTTGATTTGGAGTCCGGATGAGAAAGATATGCTCGACTTCGTGGACATACACTACCAAAAATTTTGAGGGATTCTCTCTTCTAATTTGATTTTATTTTCCTAATTGCAACTCTTTTCTTTATCTTTGATCATTTTTTGTTCATGGACACCTAATTTTCGATTTGTACCTATAAGATACCAAATCCACCAATTCAAACAGAAAATAAATTAATCCAAAAAAACAAATCCACGTAAATGTAAACGTAGAGTTTTATTTCTACACTCCACTATATCTATTTTATCTTGTGTTTTTGCTGTTGTTTGTTGATGCGTATTAAAGTCCTAGTATTGTAGTTCGTGTTTTTAAGAACGTTGTTGCGAATGCACTTTTGCGCATGTTTTTTTACATGTACGTTTGTGCATGTCCATTTGAGCGAGTGTGCTGGTGAATGTTTGTTGATTTGTATTAATGTTTTAGGATTGTAGTTGTGTTTTCATGATCCTTTTTGCGAATGCAGTTTTGCGTGAGTACTTTTGTGCATGCTTTTGTACACTTACTTATGTGCGTATCTTTCTAGCGAGAGTTTTTGTGCACGTTTCTAGATGCGCATTCATGTCTTCGAACTTTAGTACGTATTTTCATGATCGCTTTTGGAATCCAATTTTGACCATGTTCGAGTCCGAATTTGGATTTTTCACGTAAGACAGGAATTGTAGCCAGCTGAAATAAATTTCTAATGCCGCCGGAACCAGTTGATTTGGAGTCCGGATGAGAAAGTTATGCTCGACTTCGTGGACGTACACTACCAAAGATGTTTAGGGATTCTCTCTTCTAATTTGATTTTATTTTCCTAATTGCAACTCTTTTCTTTCTCTATGATCACTTTTGCTTCATGGACACCTAATTTTCGATTTGTACCTATAAGATTCCAAATCCACCAATTCGAACAGAAAATAAAATAATCCAAAAAAACAATCCACGTAAACGTAAACGTAGAGTTTTATTTCTACACTCCACTGTATCATTTTTATCTAGTGTTTTTGCTATTGTCTGTTGATGCGTATTAAAGTCCTAGTATTGTAGTTCGTGTTTTTCAGAACGTTGTTGCGAATGCACTTTTGCGCATGTTTTTTTACATGTACGTTTGTGCATGTCCATTTGAGCGCGTGTGCTTGTGCATGTTTGTTGATTTGTATTAATGTCCTAGGATTGTAGTTTGTGTTTTCATGATCCTTTTTGCGAATGCACTTTTGTGTGAGTACTTTTGTGCATGCTTTTGTACACTTACTTATGTGCGTATCTTTCTAGCGAGAGTTTTTGTGCACGTTTCTTGATGCACATTCATGTCCTTGAACTGTAGTACGTATTTTCATGATCGCTTTTGGAATCCATTTTTAATTATGTTCGAGTCCGAATTTGGATTTTTCACGTTAGACAGGAATTGTAGCCAGCTGAAATAGCTTTCTAATGCCGCCGGAACCAGTTGATTTGGAGTCCGGATGAGAATTTTATGCTCGACTTTGTTGACGTACACTACCAAAGATGTTGAGGGATTCTCTCTTCTAATTTTATTTTATTTTCCTAATTGCAACTCTTTTCTTACCCTTTGATCATTTTTGCTTCATGGACACCTAATTTCCGATTTGTACCTATAAGATACCAAATCCACCAATTCAAACAGAAAATAAATTAATCCAAAAAAAAAAAAAAATCCACGTAAACGTAAACGTAAAGTTTTATTTATACACTTGTATCATTTTTATCTAGTGTTTTAGCTGTTGTTTGTTGATCTGTATTAAAGTCCTAGTATTGTAGTTCGTGTTTTTAAGAACGTTGTTTCGAATGCACTTTTGCGCATGTTTTTTTACAAGTACGTTTGTGCATGTCCATTTGAGCGTGTGTGCTTGTGCATGTTTGTTGATTTGTATTAATGTCCTAGGATGTAGTTTGTGTTTTCATGATCCTTTTCGCGAATACACTTTTGCGTGAGTACTTTTATGCATGCTTTTGTACACTTACTTATGTGCGTATCTTTCTAGTGAGAGTTTTTGTGCACGTTTCTAGATGCGCATTCATGTCCTCGAACTTTAGTACGTATTTTCATGATCGCTTTTGGAATCCAATTTTGACCATGTTCGAGTCTGAATTTGGATTTTTCACGTTAGACAGGAATTGTAGACAGCTGAAATAGCTTCCTTATGCCGCCGGAACCAGTTGATTTGGAGTTCGGATGAGAAAGTTATGCTCGAATTCGTGGACGTACACTACCATAGATGTTTAGGGATTCTCTCTTCTAATTTGATTTTATTTTCCTAATTGCAACCCTTTTATTTCTCTTTGATCGATTTTGCTTCCTGGACACCTAATTTATGATTTGTACCTGTAAGATTCCAAATCCACCAATTCAAACAGAAAATAAATTAATCCAAAAAAAAAAATCCTTGTAAACGTAAACGTAGAGTTTTATTTCTACACTCCACTGTATCATTTTTATCTAGTGTTTTTGCTATTTTTTGTTGATGCGTATTAAAGTCCTAGTATTGTAGTTCGTGTTTTTAAGAACGTTGTTGCGAATGC
Source organism: Erythranthe guttata (assembly GCF_000504015.1). The sequence continues at coordinate 526,036 of NW_012193002.1, read as the reverse complement.
TCTTTTGCGCATGTTTTTTTACATGTACGTTTGTGCATGTCCATTTGAGCGAGTGTGCTTGTGCATATTTGTTGATTTGTATTAATGTCCTAGGATTGTAGTTTGTGTTTTCATGATCCTTTTTGCGAATGCACTTTTGTGTGAGTACTTTTGTGCATGCTTTTGTACACTTACTTATGTGCGTATCTTTCTAGTGAGAGTTTTTGTGCACATTTCTATATGCGCATTCATGTCCTCCAACTGTAGTACGTATTTTCATGATCGCTTTTGGAATCATATTTTGACCATGTTCGAGTCAGAATTTAAATTTTTCACGTTAGACAGGAATTGTAGATAGCTGAAATAGCTTTCTAATGCCGGCGGAACCAGTTGATTTGGAGTCCGGATGAGAAAGTTATGCTCAACTTCGTGGACGTACATTACCAAAGATGTTTAGGGATTCTCTCTTCTAATTTGATTTTATTTTCCTAATTGCAACTCTTTTCTTTCTCTATGATCACTTTTGCTTCATGGACACCTAATTTTCGATTTGAACCTATAAGATTCCAAATCCACCAATTCAAACAGAAAATAAAATAATCCAAAAAAACAATCCACGTAAACGTAAACGTAGAGTTTTATTTCTACACTCCACTATATCATTTTTATCTAGTGTTTTTGCTATTGTCTGTTGATGCGTATTAAAGTCCTAGTATTGTAGTTTGTGTTTTTCAGACCGTTGTTGCGAATGCACTTTTGCGCATGTTTTTTTACATGTACGTTTGTGCAAGTCCATTTGTGCGGGTGTGCTTGTGCATATTTGTTGATTTGTAATAATGTCCCAGGTTTGTAGTTTGTGTTTTCATGATCCTTTTTGCGAATGCACTTTTGTGTGAGTTCTTTTGTGCATGCTTTTGTACACTTACTTATGTGCGTATCTTTCTAGCGAGAGTTTTTGTGCACGTTTCTTGATGCGCATTCATGTCCTCGAACTGTAGTACGTATTTTCATGATCGCTTTTGGAATCCAATTTTGACCATGTTCGAGTCCGAATTTGGATTTTTCACGTTAGACAGGAATTGTAGCCAGCTGAAATAGCTTTCTAGTGCCGCCGGAACCACTTGATTTGGAGTCCGGATGAGAAAGTTATGCTCGACTTCGTTGACGTACACTACCAAAGATGTTGAGGGATTCTCTCTTCTAATTTTATTTTATTTTCCTAATTGCAACTATTTTCTTACCCTTTGATCATTTTTGCTTCATGGACACCTAATTTCCGATTTGTACCTATAAGATACCAAATCCACCAATTCAAACAGAAAATAAATTAATCCAAAAAAAAAAAAAATCCACGTAAACGTAAACGTAAAGTTTTATTTCTACACTTGTATCATTTTTATCTAGTGTTTTTGCTGTTGTTTGTTGATCTGTATTAAAGTCCTAGTATTGTAGTTCGTGTTTTTAAGAACGTTGTTTCGAATGCACTTTTGCGCATGTTTTTTTACATGTACGTTTGTGCATGTCCATTTGAGCGTGTGTGCTTGTGCATGTTTGTTGATTTGTATTAATGTCCTAGGATGTAGTTTGTGTTTTCATGATCCTTTTCGCGAATACACTTTTGCGTGAGTACTTTTATGCATGCTTCTGTAAACTTACTTATGTGCGTATCTTTCTAGCGAGAGTTTATGTGCACGTTTCTTGATGCGCATTCATGTCCTCGAACTTTAGTACGTATTTTCATGATCGCTTTTGGAATCCAATTTTGACCATGTTCGAGTCCGAATTTGGATTTTTCACGTTACACAGGAATTGTAAACAGCTGAAATAGCTTCCTTATGCCGCCGGAACCAGTTGATTTGGAGTCCGGATGAGAAAGTTATGCTCGACTTCGTGGACGTACACTACCATAGACGTTTAGGGATTCTCTCTTCTAATTTGATTTTATTTTCCTAATTGCTACTCTTTTATTTCTCTTTGATCGATTTTGCTTCCTGGACACCTAATTTTCGATTTGTACCTGTAAGATTCCAAATCCACCAATTCAAACAGAAAATAAATTAATCCAAAAAAAAAAATCCCTGTAAACGTAAACGTAGAGTTTTATTTCTACACTCCACTGTATCATTTTTATCTAGTGTTTTTGCTATTTTTTGTTGATGCGTATTAAAGTCCTAGTATTGTAGTTCGTGTTTTTAAGAACGTTGTTGCGAATGCACTTTTGCGCATGTTTTTTTACATGTACGTTTGTGCATGTCCATTTGAGCGAGTGTGCTTGTGCATATTTGTTGATTTGTATTAATGTCCTAGGATTGTAGTTTGTGTTTTCATGATCCTTTTTGCGAATGCACTTTTGTGTGAGTACTTTTGTGCATGCTTTTGTACACTTACTTATGTGCGTATCTTTCTCGCGAGAGTTTTTGTGCACGTTTCTTGATGCGCATTCATGTCCTCGAACTGTAGTACGTATTTTCATGATCGCTTTTGGAATCATATTTTGACCATGTTCGAGTCCGAATTTGGATTTTTCACGTTATACAGGAATTGTAGCCAGCTGAAATAGCTTTCTAATGCCGCCGGAACCAGTTTATTTGGAGTCCGGATGACAAAGTTATGCTCGACTTCGTTGACGTACACTACCAAAGATGTTGAGGGATTCTCTCTTCTAATTTGATTTTATTTTCCTAATTGCAACTCTTTTCTTTATCTTTGATCATTTTTTGTTCATGGACACCTAATTTTCGATTTGTACCTATAAGATACCAAATCCACCAATTCAAACAGAAAATAAATTAATCCAAAAAAAAAATCCACGTAAATGTAAACGTAGAGTTTTATTTCTACACTCCACTGTATCTATTTTATCTTGTGTTTTTGCTGTTGTTTGTTGATGCGTATTAAAGTACTAGTATTGTAGTTCGTGTTTTTAAGAACGTTGTTGCGAATGCACTTTTGCGCATGTTTTTTTACATGTACGTTTGTGCAAGTCCATTTGTGCGAGTGTGCTTGTGCATATTTGTTGATTTGTATTAATGTCCCATGATTTTAGTTTGTGTTTTCATGATCCTTTTTGCGAATGCACTTTTGTGTGAGTACTTTTGTGCATGCTTTTGTACACTTACTTATGTCCGTATCTGATACGCGTTTTCCTCACGTATAAATTACCGCAAGTATACGGTATCGCATTTTGCAGAACAGTGGTTCCGGATATCGATCCACAGGGACCTTGTATATTCAAATGCTGAGTAGTGTAATTATATTATCGTTATATTATCTAGCCGATCGTAAATAAGTGGATTGGTGATAAACCCTAATTTAAAAGCATGCAAGATGGTAAACATGCAAATATGGAATGTACGTAAATAAAGTACGACAACTCAACGCGGGGGGACTTCGATTTAAAGGGGACTTCTAGGGCCAAATCCACCTATGTATAATCAACAACGATCTACAACTCCGTTATCTAACGCCACATTCCTATTCGTTAACCCAGACGCTAAAGTACTCTAACCCCCGTCTCCAGTGTAGTTAGAGTCTACCCACAGGTCCGACGTCTCCGTTCAGAACCTGCTATTAAAAGAGCATTTAGGCCAAGTCCTTAAGGGCTACCCGAAGTGCATCACGTCTCCGTTTCGACACCCCGAGCTATATTTTCCTAACTTCAAACAAGAAATCCTCTCTCGAGTTCATTCCTATTTAATATCAATCTGAGAGCTGATCAACACAATCAGAAGCATTTAATACAGGAAAACATAAACGAAATCAAAACACGACAAATAGATAACAGAAATGACGATCGAAATCAATATATACAAGGCTTCATTGCCCTAGAAGAAAATGTTCTTAGTTCATAACAAACATAGTATCAAAAGAATGTACTAAGGAAATGAAGAACAAAACGTAAAGAAATTGCGTAAGAAAAACCCAAGTCGAAACCCCCGTTGATGATTCCCGCGAAGAACCGTCGAAAACCGTAAAAAGTCGAAGAAGTCCAGAAGAATGAGGGCTGACTTCTATTTATAGTAAGGCAAAGCTTCTTGAGGAAGCTTTGCCTTTTTAGATATTTTTTACACATCCCGAGGCCCATATCGCGATATGCGTAGTCATATCGGGCGATATGGTAAAATTGCAAGCTCTCTGTTTCGTTTCTCCCCATATCGCGATATGGAATGGCATATCGCGCGATATGGCAAAAATGCAAGCTCTCTGTTTCATTTTCTCCCATATCGCGATATGGTAGGTAATATCGCGATATGGTCACTGCAATAACTTCAAACTCTGTTTTGACCCTTTTGTAGCCCGAATTTGACAATTTTGCATTTCACAAAAGTTGTAGCCCTTGCAGTTGGCTTTCTAAATCCACTTGAATCAGCTCAATCGGAGGTCGTATGAAGAAGTTATGCGTAAAATACCGAAGGCTGCCACCATCCACTTGATTGCAATTTTTGCTCTTGTTTGACTTGATTCTCGGCTTCGCTTTCAAAATCGTTTCGAATCGGCAACAATATCTAACAAAACCTATAAATAGAAATAAAACAAGAAACGCAATAATATATACAAATAACGCCGAAACTCGGACGAATGAAGACCAAAACTCGAAGATTCGATAAGCAAAAATCGTGCAAAACGAATACTTATCACACCCTCAAACTTAGATCTTTACTCGTCCCGAGTAAATCAAAACGAAAGTACAACAAAAAGAAAATAAAAACACCAACTAAAACTAGGCCACTAACGTAGGGAAACACGATTGCATTTAGCGTATGCAACAAGCCATTGAACCCCTGGGTACCCCCAAAGGACGAGTTGTGTCTCGTGAGGGTTTTCAGACAACACACCCACAAAGTTGCCGGATTGGTCAAAGCATTTCAATTAATTCGAAAGATAAAACGAGCTAGATAACTTAAAATTTTAGAATGGCATACGGCTTAAGGTATTCGACTTTCCTACCGACGCAATTAGTTGTTTCTACACCAAAATGAAAGATAGACTCAAGAATCCGTAATTAAACAATAAACACAATTATCGAGGGTTTTGAGTAGAAGTGTGGGTGAAAAGCAAGTTTTGATTCTGAAATTCAAAAACTCGAGTTGGGCATAAGTAGGTCTATTTATTCAATATAAGAAATGACAACAACAATATTTTTGGTGATTTTCATCACAATTTTTTATTTTTTTTTTCTTTATTTTTTTTTTGAAACGGGCATAATTGTGACTCGTGCAAAGCTCGACACCACTGTGTTATCTCCCTGACCCATGTATCGAACTTTAGTCCAAGAAACCCCCAAGCTCGACAGCTCGAGAGACTTAGGCGACGAGGTGCACCCTACGGGTTAAGCTCGAGTCAGAAAGGCGGGGAAATCAGAGCGTGAATCACAACGATACCACAAATTATTATTTTTCTTTTTTTTTTTTTTTTTTTTTTTGTTTTTGTTTTTTTTTTTTTTTTTTTTTTACATCGAACATAAAATAAAAACGTTAAGACCATTGAAAGAACTTTTAGCCAACAACTGGAAATCGTGAACACATAACTCAATTCTAACTCACCCCCCAAACCTTAGACTATTATACCCCTCAGAAAAGTGCGCTCAAACTTAATCGGAAAGGATTCGAAAGGCTATCCACACAAGTTGCAAAAACGCAGTCGGAAGGTACATCTATAATTAGCCGGTTATCCATAATTTCAATTTTAAAATCAACTAGCCCATCTACTAATTCATTAATTGCTTTGCTTCAATAGAACCCGGAAATGCAAATTACACTCGATCCTAAATGAAATGCATGTGACAAACATAACACAATTACGGAAATCGAAATACATAAACGAAACGAAATTATATGATATGCATGCAAAAGACCAAACCAAAATAAGATAAATAAAATAAAATAAAAAATAAAAACAAAGTCTAGCAAAGATACATCGTAAACGAAATATCAATCCAACGACTTATCCAAAACGAACGAAATAAACACAAAACAAAAACAAAGAGGTTCAACATACACCACCCTCAAACTCAAATTTTAGCATAGTCCCTATGCTCAGAAGCAGAATAATAAATAAAAGGGAAAGAATACACAACGTCCCTTAGTTGTTTAGGTCCTCCTCGTCGTCGCTCTCTATGACTCGTCTCGCCCGAGAGCTCTCGGGCCTATCCACAGCTGCAGCATGTCGTGGGAAAGGGAGAGGTTCTGCGATATCTGTGGTGTCGCACCCCATTTTGCTGGTAAGTGCTCGCAACATTTTCCCGATGAATGTCAGGTGTGTTTCGACTGCCTCCTTCCACTCTCGGTCCCCGTCGCCAATCTCTTGAACTGGTTGCTTTCCTTTTTGGCGCGGTTGAGCAGGTCGCCGTGGAGCTGGAGCATTCTGGGCATCTCCCTCGTCGTCATCGCCTCCCATACCTGGATCGTCCGGCCCAACAGCGTCCTTGTACGAAAAAACATCTTTGATAGGCAGTTGGGGTTTCATTGTCTCGTCGTTCTCCCGGGTCGGAACTCCTGCCCACTTACAAAGTCCGGTAATCAGTGATGGGAACATCGGACTAAGTGAAAGGTCGCTGATGCACCGCCGCATCTCTTCGTAAATTATATTCCCTACATTGATGTCGATCCCTATGATGATAGCATAGATAAGAACCAACCGGGGGGGAAGGACTGTACTCACCGCCGATGTGGGCATAAGGCGGGCCGAGACAAAGTAAGCCCACGCCTTTGCTTCCTTAGACAATTCTGAACGATTGAAACTTTTCTTCTTCCCTTCCCAGGATGTCCCTCTCGGGCACAAAGTGCTGATCAAATCATCGTAAATGGTTTTCTTTTTCACCGTGTTGTAGCCTTCCAGCGATAAGTCGGGCAAATTGAAGTAGTTGTTGATATGGGCAGGATCAAATCGAACTACAACATCTCGAACCTTGACAGATGTGTTGTTATCGGAATGAGCTGCATTGGCAAAGAACTCTCGGACCATGCTGACATTTGCCTCCCCCGGATCCTCAATGAACGATTTCCAACCTCGTTTCATGACATTGTCAAAAATTTCCGGGTTCCGTTCCTCGTCAAGAAGAAGTTCTCGCTCCCGGATGATCGACTTCGCTCGGTCTTGAAAATCCTTGGCGGCTTGTGGACTGACGAATGTGTGTGTCTGAAATTCATCATCTTCGATTGGTGCCGACGATGCGTTCCTTTGGTTGGCTCGGGCCCCAATTTTCTCTGGCACTTTTGACGAAGCCGTGGTTCGAGGCTTTTTCTTGTTCGGAGCCATATTGCAAGGGTTTGATTGGATAGGGTGGTAAATTAGCTTGAAATCTTCTTTCGGGCAATTCACCGAACACTTGGTGTGCGGTGTTTCGGTACACTATTGAATGCTCCTTTTTGCTAGGTACCTGACTCCTACAACAATGAACAATCAAACAAAAGAATTAAAATCCATCATTCACAATCATAAACATAAATTCAACATTTAACCCAAGCAAATTTGACAAGAAATTCAAAATAAAGCATGTTAGGGTAATTCCTAAATCTAGACATTGGTTCAACCAAAAACTCATGCTTCAAACCCCAAGACTCATAAAAAATGAACATTTGCAATACCCAACAAGAATCAAGGGAGAAGGAACAAGAAATTTGAAGAAATTTGAAGAAATTCGAATTTTTTTTTTTTTTTTTTTTTTTAGGGTACTCATACCTTGTTTGGAAATTTCATTCAATAATCAACCCCAAAAGTGCAACAATGCGTGTTATAGTGAATGGGTGTAAGAATTTGTGAAAGAGTTGTGAAATTTTGGGATCAAAATCAAAATTTTAGGAGTAATATTTGTGATTTTGAAAGAGGGGAATGAATTTGAATTATGTTTTCTGCCTTATAATCTGCAAAAACCGACACCCATATCGCGATACAGTCGGCCATATCGCGATATGGCCTTACCTGGGAGTTCTGGAAAGAGTGCCCCATATCGCGATATGGACACCCATATCGCCCGATATGGCAGAATTGCAGACTCTCTGTTTCCCATCCTACCATATCGCGATCTGGAAACACATATCGCGATATGGTACCTTTTACCAGCCAAAATTAGAAAGATAAAGAGGTGAAGTGACAGAAGTACGAGAAAAGCATATGACAGAAATACGAGTAACAATGGGGTGCCTCCCATTTAGCGCCTGTTTTACAGTCGACGGCTCGACTTAGTTTGGATTTATTGGGAGAAAATCAGTGCAACACGCTCCACTTCCTCGGGAGCACCATTTGGGTAGTAATGCTTGACTCGTTGCCCATTGACTTTGAATGATGGGCCGTCTCGTCCTCGGATTTCAATAACTCCTTGTGGGGTTGCGCTCAGGACTACGAATGGCCCTGACCAACGGGACTTTAGCTTTCCCGGAAATAGTCGTAGTCGAGAATTGAATAGCAAGACTTGGTCACCTGCCCGAAACTCTCGCTTTGTAATTCTTTTGTCATGCCACTTTTTCGTCTTTTCTTTGTAAATCTTGGCATTCTCGTAAGCATCATTTCTGAACTCCTCCATTTCGTTGAGTTGAAGCAATCGACGATCGTCGGTAGCTGTTTGATCGAAATTGAGCTTTTTGACTGCCCAATAAGCTCGGTGCTCCAATTCCACTGGCAGGTGACACGCTTTTCCAAACACGAGTTTGTACGGAGACATCCCAATCGGTGTCTTGAATGCGGTTCGATAGGCCCAAAGTGCATCATCGAGCTTCAATGCCCAATCTTTTCGGTTCGTGCACACGGTCTTCTCCAGAATCTGTTTGATTTCTCGGTTTGACAACTCAGCAAGGCCATTTGTTTGCGGATGATAGGCAAGCGCTATTTTGTGTCGGATCCCCAACTTGTTCGTGAGATTAGTGAGCAGTTTGTTGCAGAAGTGAGATCCTTCATCGCTAATGATCGCCCTAGGTGTCCCAAACCTTGAGAATATGTTCTTGTGGAAGAATTTGAGGACCGTACGAGCATCGTTGGTAGTGGTGGCAATCGCTTCGACCCATTTGGACACGTAGTCCACGGCAAGCAAAATGTATAACTTCCCGTTCGAAGATGGGAATGGTCCCATGAAGTCTATGCCCCAAACATCGAAAAGCTCCACCTCTTGCATGTTGTTCAAAGGCATTTGGCTTTTGTTGGAAAGGTTCCCTGTTCGTTGGCATCGATCACACCGTTTCACGAACTCGTAACTATCTCTGAATAGGGTTGGCCAAAAGAAGCCTGACTGCAGAACCTTGGCGGCTGTGCGAGATTCCCCATGATGCCCGCCACAAGGTGAAGAGTGGCAATGTGTGAGAATCTCACGTACTTCAGTTTCCGGAACACATCTTCGGATGACACGATCGGGGCCGGTTCTAAAAAGCAATGGCTCGTCCCAAAGATAGAAACGGCTGTCGTGAAGGAATTTTTTCTTTTGATGATAAGAAAGATCGTCGGGAATGATTCCACTGGCCAAGAAGTTGGCCACATCAGCATACCACGGAGTGTGAGTACTAATGGCGAGCAGTTGCTCGTCTGGGAAGGACTCCTGAATATTTCCTTCGGCTGGAACTTCTTCTAGTATGAGTCTGGAAAGATGATCTGCTACCACATTCTCGCTCCCCTTTTTGTCTCTGATTTCCAAGTCGAACTCCTGGAGTAGGAGCACCCATCTGATGAGTCTGGGCTTGGCGTCCTTCTTTGCGAACAAGTATCGAATAGCTGCGTGGTCGGTGTAAATGATCACCTGAGACCCCAAAATATACGGTCTGAACTTGTCAACAGCATAAACGACAACAAGCATTTCCTTTTCGGTCGTTGAATAGTTCTTCTGTGCCTGGTCAAGTGTACGACTCGAATAGTAGATGGCTTTGAAGATTTTATCCCTCCTTTGTCCCAATACTGCACCTACAGCATAGTCGCTCGCATCGCACATGATCTCGAATGGTTCCTCCCAATTGGGAGTAATCATAATCGGTGATTGGGTTAGCTTCTCCTTGAGAAACGTGAAAGCCTGCAAACAAGCGGAATCAAAATCAAAGACGGCTTCCTTCTCAAGCAAATGACACAAGGGTTTTACTATTTTCGAAAAATCTTTAATGAATCTACGGTAAAACCCAGCATGCCCTAAAAAACTTCTAACCCCCTTGACATCCTTCGGTGGAGGCAATTTTTCAATCGTTTCGATTTTTGCCCTATCCACCTCAAGACCCTTTTTCGATACCTTGTGACCTAGAACAATACCTTCACGAACCATAAAATGACATTTTTCCCAATTTAAAACAAGGTTCGTTTCTGTACATCTTTTCAAAACAAGTTCTAGATTGTGCACACAATGATCGAAAGACGATCCAAACACAGAAAAATCATCCATAAACACCTCAAGAAACTCTTCTACCATATCGTGAAATATAGACATCATACAACGTTGAAAGGTAGCAGGCGCATTACACAAACCGAAAGGCATCCTACGAAATGCAAAAGTACCGTAGGGGCAAGTAAAAGTAGTTTTCTCTTGGTCTTCCGGGGCGATTGAAATTTGATTGTACCCCGAATAACCATCAAGAAAACAGTAATACTCGAAACCTCCTAGCCTGTCTAGCATTTGATCGATAAAGGGAAGGGGGAAATGGTCTTTTCTAGTGGCTGCATTCAATAATCTGTAATCGAAACACACACGCCACCCAGTGACTGTTCTAGACGGAATAAGTTCATTTTTGTCATTCACAATAACCGTCATCCCACCCCTTTTTGGCACAACCTGCACCGGACTGACCCACGGACTGTCAGAAATTGCATAAATCATACCAGCGCCTAACAATTTCAAGACTTCTTTTTTTACTACCTCTTTCATTGACGGGTTTAACCGCCTCTGAGGTTGGACTCTCGGTTTATAGATGTCTTCCATTAGAATTTTGTGTTGAACAATTGATGGGCTAATTCCCTTAATATCCTCAATAGACCAACCTATAGCTGACCTATATTCTCTAAGGACTTCCAGCAGTGTGTTTGTTTCGGCCTCGCTCAAACTAGAAGAAATAATCACCGGATAGGTCTTGTCTGCTCCAAGAAAAGCATAACAAAGATAATCCGGTAATTGCTTCAATTCCAGTACGGGGGCCGTTTTCACACTAACTGGTATCTCGGGGACGATCCCTACCTCGTCTAAGCCTAAAATCTCGGCACACTCAAGAAACAACACACAATCAAGCACATCATTTTCAATAGGGGTTTCAGGGGAGGCAGAATGCAAATCAATAGAGTTAACAATGCAGTGCTCAACAGAATCACATAATTCATACAAATCAAAAAAGGAGGAGACACAGTCCTCGATCACGTCTATTCTACTGCAATGCTCAACATGCTCAGAGTGTTTAAATGCATCTGTCAAATTAAAAACAACTTCTTCCCCATTTACCCTAAGCATTAAAGATCCTAATTCCATATCAATCATCGCCTTACCAGTGGCTAAGAATGGACGACCTAAAATGATTGGTGCTTCATCATCTTCAGGCATTTTAAGTACCACAAAATCAACAGGCAAAATGAATTTATCTACTTTAACTAGCACATCTTCTACAATCCCATCGGGATATTTCAATGAACGATCAGCTAGCTGTAAAGTCATGCGAGTGCGGTTCAAATTTCCTAAGCCCAGTTTTAGAAACACAGACATAGGCATCAAATTAATACTTGCCCCCAAATCACATAAAGCTTTATCGAAAGTAGAATTGCCAATAATACAAGGAATAGTGTAACTCCCTGGATCTTTCATTTTCGGTGGTAGATTCGACTGAAGAATGGCACTGCAAGTTGCCGTGAGTGTCACTGGTATGTCTTCTTCGATCCGAATTTTCTTGGATAGGACTTCCTTCATGAACTTGGTGTAGTTTGGCATTACCTCCAAGGCTTCTGCAAAAGGGATGTTGATTCGAATCTGCTTGATCTTTTCAATGAACTTCTTCAATTGATCCTTGAACTTCTTCTTCTTCTGTCTTTCTGGAAAAGGAATAGGAGTTACCATAAGAGGGGGATTATCAGGAAAAGAAATGTTATTGGGCTTACTAGCCTCTTTTGTACTACTTCCTGAAATGGTGATTTCCGGCTCGACCGGGGTCGGTTGTACAGCTGGCCTTGGTGATTCGTCTGTCGGATAAGGAGGATCAGTCATTTGCAAACCACTTCGGGTGGTTATGGCTTGACAGCTTTCCTTTGGATTGACTTCGGTATTGCTCGGAAATCCACCCTTGGCCATTGTGGACATGGATTGGGCGATTTGCCCTATTTGCTTTTCCATGTTCTTCATTGTTGATTTCAGGCCCTCCATTTCATGTTCTTGTCGGTGAAGACGCTCGTCGTACGTTGGCCCTCGTTGCTCTCTTTGATGGTTGAGATCGGGAGGTGGTTGTAGAGCATTCTTTGGATTGGCATAGGAGAAATTCTCGTGATTCCGAATTCCCGGGTGATAATGAGTAGGGTTTTGGTTCTGATTGTGGGTTCCCCGGAAATTGTTGAATCGGTGGTTCATAAAGTGTGCCTGCTCCCAATCGTCGTTTGTGGCTTGTGATGTACTTGCTGTTGCTACTCGTTCGATCTGTGGCCCTCGAACTGAAATTTGGGCGACCTGATTTGATAGGATCGCTAATTGTGCTGAAACTGCGGCTAAAGGATCGAGTTGGTGGACTCCGGCCACCTTTTGTACACCACTCCGTTCGGACGGCCAATGGTAAGCATTCTCACACATTCGCTCGACAATGTCTCGAGCGTCTGTGGGAGTCTTGTTTTGCAATGATCCACCTGAGGCAGCATCGACTAAAGATCGGGCTGGTTGATCGAGCCCATTGTAGAATAACTCCATTTGATCCCACGGGTTGAATCCGTGTTGAGGGCATTGTCGTAATAGGTCCTTGAATCTCTCCCAAGACTCGTGCATCGGCTCTTGGCTCATCTGTCTGAAGTTGCCTACATCTCTTCGTAGTTGTGCGGTCTTCGAGGGTGGAAAGAATCGTGCCAGAAAGGCTTGTGATAATTCTTCCCAACAGGTGAGTGATCCTGGATTAAGACTCAGAAGCCAACTCTTCGCTTTATCTCTGACAGAAAATGAGAATAGCTTCAACCGAATGGCATCATCAGAAACGCCGTTAACTTTGATCGTGTCACAAATCTCCAAGAAATTGGCAAGATGGAGATTCGGATCTGCAGTGGCTGCTCCGGAGAATTGGTTTGCCATGACCATGTTGATTAGTCCCGTCTTCAGCTCGAAGTTGTTTGCGGCTATGGTCGGTTTCCTGATTCCCGAATAGTTCTCATTCACAGCTGGAGTTCGGTATTCTCGCATTGTTCGCTCGGGTGGCAGGTTCGGTCCTGGCTGCTCGTGATCTCGTCCTGGCTCTCGATCGTACTCAAAGGCCAGGTGCTCTGGATTTCCTTGATCTTCGGCCATTGGTTCACTTTGTTGGTTGCGCGTGGCCCTTAGTCTACGTAATGTCCTTTCAATCTCGGGATCGTAAGGTATGATTTCCAAATTTCGACGCCTGGGCATAAACAAAGTGAGTGGTTAAAATCAAGGTAAAAATCGAAAATAAAACAAGTAAATGGCTAAAGTAATAATCAGATAATTGGTAACACTATAAACAAAGATAAAATCAAATTGGTCCCCGGCAACGGCGCCAAAAACTTGATACGCGTTTTCCTCACGTATAAATTACCGCAAGTATACGGTATCGCATTTTGCAGAACAGTGGTTCCGGATATCGATCCACAGGGACCTTGTAGATTCAAATGCTGAGTAGTGTAATTATATTATCGTTATATTATCTAGCCGATCGTAAATAAGTGGATTGGTGAGAAACCCTAATTTAAAAGCATGCAAGATCGTAAACATGCAAATATAGAATGTACGTAAATAAAGTAACGACAACTCAACGCGGGGGACTTCGATTTAAAGGGGACTTCTAGGGCCAAGTCCACCTAGGTATAATCAACAACGATCGACAAATCCGCTATCTAAATTCACGCTCCTATTCGTTAACCCAGACGCTAATGTACTCTAACCCCCGTCTCTAGTGTAGTTAGAGTCTACCCACAGGTCCGACGTCTCCGTTCAGAACCTGCTATTAAGAGAGCATTTAGGCCAAGTCCTTAAGGGCTACCCGAAGTGCATCACGTCTCCGTTTCCACACCCCGAGCTATATTTTCCTAACTTCAAACAAGAAATCCTCTCTCGAGTTCATTCCTATTTAATATCAATCTGAGAGCTGATCAACACAATCAGAAGCATTTAATACAGGAAAACATAAACGAAATCAAAACACGACAAATAGATAACAGAAATGACGATCGAAATCAATATATACAAGGCTACATTGCCCTAGAAGAAAATGTTCTTAGTTCATAACAAACATAGTATCAAAAGAATGTACAAAGGAAATGAAGAACAAAACGTAAAGAAATTGCGTAAGAAAAACCCAAGTCGGAACCCCCGTTGATGATTCCCGCGAAGAACCGTCGAAAACCGTAAAAAGTCGAAGCAGGACGAAGAGTGAGGGCTTGCTTCTATTTATAGTAAATTGCAAAGCTTCCTCAAGAAGCTTTGCTTTTTAAAATATCTGCCCTTGAAAATCGTGCCAGATCGCGATCCAATAAAGTCAGATCGCGATCTGGCTTCTCAAAAAAAAACGTGAACCGCCTCCCAGATCGCGATCCAGGAAGTGCGGATCGCGATCTGGGTCTGAATATTGTTTGCTTCTGGAATTTGCATCCAGATCGCGATCCGGCTTTCCTGGATCGCGATCTGGGTCTTAATGACCACTTTCTCGGCTTCAAAAATCGGTTTCGCTTCCAAATGGCTTCGACTTGGCAACAAAAGCTAACAAAACCTAAAAATAGGAAATAAAACAAGAAACGCAATAATATATACAAATAAAGCCGAAACTCGGACGAACGAAGACCAAAACTCGAAGATTTGATAAGCAAAAATCGTGCAAAACGAACACTTATCAGTTGGTCAGTGACTTATTCATAAAAACCTCTATTCAGAATGTGATATAACTTCAATGTTTATGAATGTGATATAACTTCAATGTTTATTGCCTAAATCAGGGGTAGCTTGATGAATTCCTGATGACTCCATTAAAGGTCTTGTAACTCATGACCTGTGAGAGATCTGTAACTCATGGCCATTGAGAGGTCTTTATAGTGCTATATAGACATGGCCATGGGCCGGGTTTGACCAGGACCCGCCCCGTTGACCACGGACCCAGACCCGCCCAAGCACGGGTCGGTTTCGGGTCCAGATATTTTGGACCCGAGACCCGACGGGTCTACCCGGCGGGGGGCCCGAGGACCAGTCGGGTCAACCCGGGTTTTGGGCCTTTTTTGCAAAAAAATGGGCATTGGGGGATTCGGACTCCGGTGAATGGGGCCGAATTAGGCAACTCTAACCACTGGGCCAACGAACTTATTTGATTAAATGTAGACAATAAATATATATATAATATAAAATGCTAGTGTAAAATGATAAATATGTTAAATAAATTATTAATTTTCATATTAATTATTATTAAATATTTTTAATTAAATTATTAACAAATGCAATATAAGAAACTTTTAAAAATATATATAGAATTACGGTTCAATACTTCAAAACATCTATTATTAATTACTATAGCAATATAATCTCCACTATTGAAAAATATAAAGTATTGAATCAATTCAATATATAAACAAACGCGTTCACTTAATGCAAACTCACTTACGTTATTAAAATCGATAGTATGAAAAATTCAAATGAAAAATAAAATAAGATGTTTATTAAAAAATAGATTATAACTCATTTCAATTAATTTAAATTGATTAACCTCAATTGTTGACAAGAACTTATTAAAATTATTGATTATTTTATCATAAGATAATTATTTAAAAATATAGATGATGTTTATTTTAACACAAATAGATTATATCTCATTCTAAAAAAAATTACTTTAAAAATAAAACTATATATGACGAGTATAATCAAAATATTATGATGTGATTTCTCTTTTAATAATTGGTTTAATTTGTAAAAATCGTAAGAATTAAATCGTACGTCATATGAATTAATATTTCTTACATTTACATTTTATTCAAATATTATAATCGAATCGTAAGATTTAAATGAATTAAGCTCAAGTCCTTTCAATTTTTTTTTTTTATTATATTATATTTGTTAATAATTTAATTAAAATTATTTAATAATAATGAATATGATAATTAATAATTTATTTAACATTATTTATTATAATCATTTTACACCTTTTGTTTATGTTATATATATTCCTTGTTATAATAATCCAACTATAAATATATAAATATAAATAACATTGTAAGATGATTATAATAATCGTATAACTAATGTTTTATAAATTATTAATTGTCATGTTGACTATTATTAATATCAAAAATCTCGACTAATAACAAATGCATACATATTTAATTTTGAAAAATATAAAAGAATAGGATTTAATTTAAAAGAAAGATTGAATTTTGATATTTTTAGAATTTTCAAATTTTGAAAAATTTCTCAATTATTACTTTCACTTATAAATACCCATAATTTAATCTTCACAACTTTCATTTTATTTAGTTTATGTCTCAATGTCTTAATCGTTTCATTCTTTTCTAAAATTGTTTAGTGTTTAAATTCAATTACTTTTTTAATTTTGAATTTAAAGTTAATATCATATTTTTTCAAGTTTCAATATAAGTTTTTTTTCTTTCTTACAAAACAAAAAAAAAAAAAAATAATGAAAAACCGGGTGGACCCGGACCCGCCTACCCGCAGGTCGGTTTCGGGTCCCCTAAAAGTCGGACCCGGACCCGACCCGCCTCGTGGCCATGTCAAGTGCTATATATATATATAGCACCATGTAATGTATTTGTATACACTTCAAGATATGGAATATATTTATTAGTTGACCGTCGGTCTTCGGCGTTGATTTTTTCTTGTTTATATTGTATGAGACAGTAATATTGCACTGAGACAGTAATATTAATGTCCCAAGCAGTACAATTAGTGTCTAAGAAACAGTAAAGTGCACTGAGATAGTAAAATTATTTTTTTGAGAACAGTAATATTGCAGGCTGAGACAGTAATATTTAATATTAACACAGTAATATTACTGAAGAGAGTAAAAAAAAAAAATTAAGTCAACGTCCGAGACCGGCGGTGGCAGTCCAAACTGGTTAATTTGCGACATTGGTACTAAATTAGGATTTAAAGCATGAAACTGGAGTTGAATTGGGGTGATATGATCCAGCCATGCATCGAGGTTAATGCCGAGCTGACCAAAGTGCAGACTCTCAGTGTGAATGTTGATGAGATGGCAGTACCTAGAGAGATGCTTCATCCATTCTCTATACAGAGGTTGGACGCATTGGGAATTCGAGCTACAAAATATCCATGTTCGTACACATTTCAATGGCTGCAAGATGGTGTGTTCTGCGATGTGGTGCAGCGATGTGTTAGTATGCTGCCAAAGAGGGAGATTGATCATGAAGTCAATTTTGTTTATACTCCTTGTGATATTTGTCCGGATTCGAGGACGAATCCTTTTAAAGAGGGAGAGATCGATTATGAAATCGATTTTGTTTGTACTCCTTCTGATATTTGTCCGGATTCGAGGACGAATCCTTTTAAAGAGGGGGAGAATGATACGATCCGCACAAGCTCCAAGACAAAGAATTGGAAGAAGGGAAAGCGAGTGAGATTAATGGAGCCGTTCGTGTTGGGATTGAAGAATAAAGGCTTTAATCAGGCCTTTGAAGAGTCCGTGTTTGGAATTGGAAGAAAAGAAAGAGAAGATGTCGTTGGACAAGTCGAATTCCATGCATCCGAGATTCTCGCCTATTCTGGCAGAGTTTACCATTCGAGTTATAACTCTCGCATCTGAAGTCCATTTGAGCTGATTCAAACTGATTCGGAAATCTAACTGAGAGATCTACATCTTTCGTGTTTTGAGCGAAGTGATATTCGAACTGGAACAGTGTCGAAATTGAGCTTTAATTGCATAGACGTGCACAGCCCAATGTCGCGAGTTAAGAAGGGTGATCGAAAGTCGACTTGAAGATCAAGTTATCTAATTTATTTATGCACGTTTTTAATTTACTATTTATTATGTTTTTATTATTTTAGAGTCTTTTATTGTTAGGATTTGCTTATTTACAAGTTACCTTATTATAGTTTAGGTAGGAGTCATTTTCCTTGTGAAAAGGGAGTCTTTTTAGACCTTATAAATAGGTTGCCAATTTGGCTTATTTTATAGGACTAATTTTGATGATTTAATTGAGAATATTCTCTTTGGTTCTTTAAGAAATTTTCGAACATATCGGTGGATTCCGTTTGTTCACCCCGACTTACCAATCGATCTTTCACAATCGATTGTGGCGTCTTCACATACCAAGGTTCTTGCCTCTTTATAGGCAACGGGTCGCGGTTCCACCCTTTGAATCTTTGTTTTTGGATGTTTTCGATCTTGCTTCCGCGTAGGGTATTAGGGTCTCGTAACGAGTTCTATTAGGGTCTCGTAACGAGTTTTGTCTTTTGTCGAGTCTTCTGGTCCTCTTTGTCTTACTCTTCGTTCATTTGTTTAGAGTCAAAAATAAAAATAAATCGAATTTTTGGTTATTTGTTTTGATTTCTTTGACTCTAAGTTAGGTTTTGTCTAGAGTCCAAAAAAAAAAAGGGAAAAAAAATATACAAAAAAAGAAAAGAAAAGAAGAACGAATTTTTGTTCTTTGTTTTTCAATTTCTTAGAGTCTAATTTCTAGTTTGTTAGTGTCAAAAAAAAAAAAAAAAAAGATATTGTGTTGATCATGTCCGAGAAGGCCGGTTATAAAGGAGAAAGAATTGAGCAGCGTAGGATGTCCTCAATGGAAAAACGCTTCCAGGAACTCCATGATCGGATGGAAGGAATTGTTACCCAACTAAATGAGTTACGCAAAGATCAACATGTTCGAGGGCCATACGTACGACGTGATGTTCACCAACCAGTTATACCTTATCCCGATAAAGAGGTAGATTGTGATGGAAACTTTGGTGTGAACGCTACAAAATCAAGGAGGGAGAGTATGGGACGAGGGTTCGGATTTGAATCATCGAGCCGAGGATATTTTGGTCGAGAAAGAGATGGCATAGATCAAAATCGTAGCTCAATGAAGTTGACAATACCATCTTTTCAAGGAAAGAGTGATCCCGATGCGTACATTCAATGGGAAAGAAAGCTTGAGCTCGTATTCGATTATCATTATTATTCCGAGAAGAAGAAGGTGAAGCTCGCCGTCGAAACGTTCATTGACTATGCAATTACTTGGTGGGATCAATTTGTCTTAACTAGGCGCCGCTGTGGCGAACCACTAATTGAAGATTGGGAGTCCATGAAGGCAATCATGAGAAGGAGGTTCGTTCCTGCCCATTATTATAGGGAATTGAAGATGCAAAGCTTGAGGCAAGTTACTAAGTTAGAAAAACGGATTTCGCCGAGGTGGGAATCGCAAAGGAGTTCTCCAGCGAGCATGGTGAGAGAATCGTTGCAAAAGCCTAAAAGAGAGAAATCAAAAACCGAGCAGCAATTCAAGACTAAGAGAGGAGAGTGTCCAAGCAAGCAATTCGTGAACTTGTGGTCCAACATTGAGGATGCTACAAAGGAGAAAAAGATTATTTACGTGTCACCACCTCAAAGGAATGATAGCATTGAAATTCCCATGGAGGAAAATGTTCTAGACATCATGGAAAGCATTGGTGTAAAAATTGAAGGGATGCAAGACGATATTGTTGAGTTGCAGCCCGAGGAGGATGAAAAGTGCAAAACCACCTCACCACTTGACGAAAAAGAAGGTTCGGATTCGAGGACGAATCCTTTTGAAGAGGTGGAGAATGATATGATCCAGCCATGCATCGAGGTTAATGCCGAGCTGACCAAAGTGCAGACTCTCAGTGTGAATGTTGATGAGATGGCAGTACCTAGAGAGATGCTTCATCCATTCTCTATACAGAGGTTGGACGCATTGGGAATTCGAGCTACAAAATATCCATGTTCGTACACATTTCAATGGCTGCAAGATGGTGTGTTCTGCGATGTGGTGCAGCGATGTGTTAGTATGCTGCCAAAGAGGGAGATTGAT